>OMLB01055746.1:0-22517 GCA_900302555.1 Myripristis jacobus
ATATATGTATGACATAATAGGGTGTAGTGCTGTTCATACAAAAAATCAGATGTTCTGAGCATATCCACACTGAATCTTCCTTAAGTCTCAAAATATTTGAGGGTACAGTTGAAGTACAAGATAGAAATGAAAAGATAATGACCTGCTATTGCACAGTAGGCATAGCTGTCTGAAGGCAAAACGTATTAACTAATCCTCACATCCTTGCCAATGCAAAACATATTACTATGGGCCTAACAAATCAAACACAACATTATGAGATACGCTCGCCGCCATCTAGTGGACTGCCACCACTATCACAATCAGCTCATACAATAAACAACTGACCTACATAAGTATCATCTTTCAAAATTATACATTATATCTTCATCTTCAAAGCCTTAAAAAACTGGGAAAAACAAACAAACATGTTGTTACCCACCAATGGTGTAAAGTTTTGTGATGACATGTGAATCCACATGTAAGGCTATGCTATTCAAACCCAACACAATTTACTCAAACTTGTTACAGCCTTATCAAAATGTTCACACTTAATACGCACAACTAGTTGCTAAAATAAATGAGTAAGTGAAGTTTGGCTGAGGCAATGACGCATGCAACCCTGATTGCACTTTTCTACAGGACAGTAATATTTATATTTCCATTGCAATATATGATAAATGAAATGAGAAATATGTTACATTATTCTTAATTACAGCCTATTCATCTTATCACTCAGTGGCCATGATGTTATCAAAGACTATAGACAAGTCTTTTAATATCCAGTGAAAGTGTTTTCTTAACCACAGAAGGAAGCGGGGGCAAGGATGAAGGTAGGCTGAGAAGACCCATGTTTATTAATTTGTTTTGCCATAGAAGATAAAGTTTGCAATGAAAAAATAGATAAGCACTACAGGTTTCTTCCTAGAACCAAATTACAATCAGAAACTGGCTGGTACAGAAACAACTGAAACAAAGCAAGCTGAACCAAACCAAGTGACCAAGCAGGGAACAATGGATACCGACCAAAGTAAATGGCTGACAGTAATGAACCAATGATTAACAGAAGATGTGACAGCATGACAAAACTAGCGTTCGTGTTTGGTTTTCAGTGGGTCATTGCTGTCCTTTACTTTAGGATGTGCCGCCTTCTCTTTGCCATCCAGCTAATATGTTATGATGCATGTGGTACTCAAGCGAATTCAGCAGTTAATGTTGGATAATGTTTGAGCTCACTCTCACAGAGACTAAAAAACACTGTGCACTTCTGCAGAAGACTTGCGCAATGCATCAACAAAGAGGAGCCTTGACCTTGATATACCTCAGCCTGTTACAGAGCTGTGTGCTTTGAACACAGCTACAAGACAATAGATTCAGATTCTGAGGGGGGATTACTTTGAGGAATGAATATAATAATGAATACCCTTGACTGTTGATGCACTGGTGATGACTGGTGTTTGTGTTGAGGACTGTTTGTTTTAGGGCACTCATGGTTTTTGGCTTCTCACCTAAGGGCCCACACAGCACACAGAGTTATGCTTTCAAGATTCAAGGTGCAGCACTTTGTCACTTCAGCTTGCCAGTTGCTAAGGATTTGCTGTAGTGCCATAGTCATAAAACATAAAAATATACATCCATAAAACAGGAAACAAGACAACACAATAAAACCACCACAACAAACAAAAAGGTAAAATCGGCAACCTAAAACAGCAATCTACAGTGATAAGTAAAACTCAGAATACAATTAAAATCCAGTAAAACTCAGCAAACACATTGAAGGCAGCAGGTGCATACAAAACAGGCACAAAGCCGTCCAGACTCATGGCAAACCTGTACTCAAAACTCAAAACTATTAAAAATCAAAGGGAAAAAAAATCAGAACTATTATTCACAACATAAGACATGACGGTTTTATTGAAGATTAGCTAACATTTTTTATTTCAGCTGTCACTGCTAGAATTCAGTAAAGTCAACAAACTTTTTTTCATAACATGTGACCTTACAGTCATCGTGTATAGAGGAAAACTACAACACAAGAACTCAAATACTGGAACAGGAAATATGTATAAATTTGCCAATTTATTAAAGTTTATTATTTATTCTCAGGTTTTTAAGGGAATTTCATTAGGATGTGAACTTAAAGCCAATATACATGCAAAAAAATGATTGTTAAATACGATACCATATGATATACTTTATTGTTCCACTCAGGGAAATTTGTCATGGACTCAGCTGCGCCATAAATGCCTTGACAGCCACAATGACAACAAACAATACATCATCAGCCATACCATCACCAAGAGTATTGCACATATCCCATAACACATACATACACTATACATACATAATACATGCCAAAAGATCACCATAATAAAAGCACTATAAAAAATAAAGTCTGTATAAATGTTCCTGTACGTAAATGGGCTACTATATCAATACATGCATAATCCGTCTATTCAAATCATACATTTTCTTGCTGCTTTCTTTGCTGTTCTGGGTGGCAGTGCGGTGCAGCTCAGATATACTTTTCCCTATCAGGTTTCCCCATTTCCTCTTGGGGAAATGCCTTCACTGCAGTACACGTCCTTCTCTGCCCCTGAGTCTCCTCCCTGCAGGTTGTAGCTGTGGGGAGGAGCTACATCCAAAAAGGAGGAGCCCAGCAGACATATCTACCAAGTAAGACTGAAAATAGCTGAACGCCTTCAGCTGAAACAGCTGCTAAATCCTCGGGTGAACCAAACTGATGCATTTTTACAGGGAGGACAACACAATACTGAGATGTGGAATGGTTTGCAGAACACTCCACAACTCAATCAGAAGTCAGTGAAAGTGACTCAGTGAAAAGCAGAATGAATGAAAACAGATCACAGAGCAAAGACATCCAGTGACATTGAGGTTTTTTTTCTTTTTTCTTAAGTTCTTATGCACTGTATTCTAGCAAAGATAAGTGAATTCAAACAGCACGCCAACTATCACTTTTCCTCTTGTCGACTGAAGTCAAAACAACATGTTGGAGGATGTTAAAGATTGAAAGATTCTGGAATTCGGATCTTGACCAGAGGGTAGAGTTAAAAAAAAAAAAGAATGAATGAATTAAATAAACAGCTGACACATTGTTTAGATATTATATAGTTTGGAGGTCAGATCGTTGCCATGATAATTATTATCTAAGTCATTTTGGATATTCATGGAGGTGAAAGCTTATTACCTTACCTCTATAAATATCACCCCAACCAGAATGCTATGCCAGAGGTTTTATCACTCCAGTCTGTAAAATATCCAAGTAATATGCCATTTTTCAGAAGAGGGTCAATGTTCTTGAAGTAATTTTCTGGAGTACTGCCTCAGTCTAGACCAAGGTAGGCTAAAACACAGAGCACACACCTTACTCTTCTGTTCAGCATTCAGTCCACCAAGTAGCACTTATTTCAGTCACATTTCTTTATTGTTATTTATTTCTTCTTCTTCTTCGTCTTCTTTTTTTTTAGTAATTGAGGAGCTTGTTACTCTAATAGTTTTAGTTCCACTAATAATGTACCATAGCAAGCAGTAAACAGTGGTTTGAACAGGCTTCCTAATGCCAGAACTAAAACAAAGAGTCATCATGTCTTTCATTCAAAGGAGCATACAGCTTCTAAAGAATAAGCAGAAGTGCAATTACTTATTGCCAGCACTGACACTTTATCTTTATATTCTTAAATTCCACAGAAGTCATGCACTTAAGATTTTGATTTAACTAATCTAATCTTGTCTAATTATTGTATCATATTATGATGATGATGTGGACCTGTCAGTCACCTGGTGAGTGCATTGTTTAACATTTTAACGTTGCTATATGTCAGTGTTTTAATGTTTTAATGTTGCTCTTTGTGTGAAAGACAAATTCCCTTCAGGGCAATGAGGGCTCATTCAAAGGTTAAGATTAGAGTTATAATGGTTACATTAGGTAAGTACAAAATTTCTTTGAAGTTGATACTAGGTTGAATATTAACATTGGGCACTCCAAATGAAGTGATCTAGGGTTAGACTAATTTCATACAAAGTTGACACAAAGTTGAATATTCACAATGGATAGTCCTATTAAAGTGCTACCAAAACAACAACCTTCTGTTGTCACATAATGCCATTGTTTCTCCACTGTCATCATGTGATGCCATAGTAGATAATCTCAACTGAACAATAACACAGATAACTGATTCATCAATTGCATTAAAATTAAACTGGTTTCCATCAAAGCAAAAACTGCCTGGAGGAATTGGGGAAAAAGTAAAGATGTTAAAGACAGCCTGCTGGAGATCTGAGCACAGGTGATTGAACACCAAGCTACAGGCTGACATGGAAATTTGTAACGATATACTGAGCAGCTGTAACAAAAGGTAGGTAGGGAGATTGGTAGGTATTTACATTATTGATCCACAGGAAGAAACTAAAGTGTCTTATAGCAACAGAAAACAATTGGCATTATAGACAATACACTAGACCAGGATAACACATTGTTAAAACAGAAAAAATTGATAATCTGTAGACAAAATCAAATTTATGAGATTATACAAGATTATATAGTTGAAAATATACAGTGTAAAAATCATGATTTATTTATGAAATTTTAGCAATTTTATTGCAAAACATTCTTTAATGGCACACTCCTTGAGTTTTGTTCAGAGCACCCCTCAGTTTGAGGCATACAGTTCAAAAATGTTGTTTTGGTTTTGAACTTGAGAACAAACACCCCTATTGGTTGCACTTTCTACCCCATTTACAATTGCAGTACTTTGTCTGGCTGGAAGGTTTAGATTCTGGGGGCCCGGTTTTTCCATGTAACCAAAATTTAGGAGTGTGCCTTTAATCAATATTTAGAGGAAGAAGGTTCAGGAAGTTTCTAGCAAGCGATATGATCCAATTCATTTAACCAAAGGCACAACTTTGGTTTTGTACTCCAGATATTATAAATCAAACTCAATGTGTCAATGCAGAGGGCTACAAATCAGATTTTCTTGAGATAAAAACAGGTGTCCCCCAGGGTTCCGTTTTGGGACCTATTTTGCTATGTATTGTTATAAATGACTTGGGTAGAGACATTCAAACAAAAATTCACATCTATGCTGATGTCATTTATATGCATCCTTCCTCCATAGCACTGGCACTACAAGCGCTTCAGACTGCATTTGAGTCTTTTCAGACTGCTCTACTGTGTCTAAAATTGGTTTTAAATGTTCAGAAAACAGAAATACATCTTGCTTTATGTTCATTGTCAAAAAAAAACTTGCTGAAGCTACTTTTCTGTCTGTGGTTGATTATAGTGACATACTGTTTATGCATGCAGCCTCTTCCATCTTGCAGAGCCTTAATTCAGTGTACCATGCATCTCTAAATTTCATTACAAATGCAAAACCCCTTACTCACCACTGCATTCTTTATGACATGGTGGGTTGGGCATCATTGACCATTTGCAGACAACAGCACTCCAGCATACTGTTATTGTTTGTTATCAGGTACAGCATGTACAGCTCATCTGTGCCAGCCAGGTAGATCCCACCTACAACAGATAAGAAAACAGCTATGTAAGAAACATACATCCAATACTGTTTGAATACAACAGCAAAACACAGTTCACCACCAGAACCAATGGAGCCAGCAAGCAAAGCAGAGGTGAAGCTGAAAAAAAAAAGACTGGGAAAGACACTGCCATCATTTCAGTATTACTATAGGTACTTCTTACAAGCGCAATGGATGTGTAAATTTTCTTTTTTTTCCCCAACAAAATTCTCCCCATTAGGAGTTTTCTTGGTCCCATATGTCCTGTTCCTGTTTACCTGTGGAATCCCCATTTTCTTTTTGGAGGTTTCTATGGGACAGGTAACCAATCAGGGTGGAATCATATGTTGGAGGAAAATATGTCCTCTCTTTCAAGGTACTCGTAGTTCGGCAGAATCTCCAGTATAACAGAATACAGTACACGCAGAACTTTCACACTGTAAATGATAATATATATGTAACTGCATTTTAAAACTGATAAAAGAATGAGTTTGATCTTTTGCTTTGCATCTTATGCATCATGCACCATAGACTTGCAGTAGAACTGTACAGTCAGCAGTGGCAACAGCCTAACAGTGTTGGTAGAAAGCATGCTTGTCTTTCTTTCTTTCTTTTTTTTTTTTACAAAGCTGGCAAGAATTTTTCGCCAACATATTAACAAAATGATCTTCTCACTTGTTACTCTTACTTTCCCACTTCAAGAGGACTGCATAAATCTTGGTCAGAATCATTCATCAAATGGACACATTTTGGGGGATCCAAAATCTTCAGTTAAAGAATTCTGGCAGTATGTATTTCTCATTAGTCTATGACTGAAGAAATTATTTTACATATTTCAGAAGAACAATTCCCCTAACACACATTTCTGTGTATTCAGGAGAAGGATCTTGGGTCTGTCTGGAGGAATTGAGGAGCTGGGTAGTATCCGCTGGGATCTGGCTGGGTGTCTTCTATTAAGCTGGATTATTTGCTATTTCTGTGTCTGGAACGGAGTCAAGTCTTCCAGAAAGGTGAGTTCATAACGTTCCCCTCTGCTCTGTTTGACCGGCTTTGTCCTTGTGAACCTTGGAGGATCCAAATTTTTCCAAATGTAGTATGTTCTGTCAATAATTGGCTGAAACTGGTTGTAACCTAACTGTGTTCTGGCTGCAGTACAATGCTGACACTGTCATGCTGCAGCACTGTCATGCCCCTGACTTGAGTGAAATATGACCTCCTTAATTTAGTTATTCCATATAGGTTTTCTCTCTCAGGTTGTCTATGTCACAGCTACTTTTCCCTATGTGATTATAGTAGCATTGCTGATCCGTGGTCTGACATTACCAGGAGACGCAGATGGCATTTGGTTTTACCTCTTGCCTAATCCAAGCCGTCTTGCAGATCCCCAGTTGAGGTTAAAGGGTGAATAATTAGTAAACCACACTATTCCTATGGTAGAGTAACTAAGTTTCAAAGATATTTCAGATCTGCCATCACTTTTATGTAGCACCACCGTCCAGTCAAATTTAATCATAATTCCCATTTTGGGGAAGCTGATAAATTTTGGGGACCTGATAAATTTTTCTGTCTACCCACTGGGTGGTCTGTCATGAAATTTGGAAAGCACAGTCTGGCTACCCAGCAGAACAACCGTATCAAGTTGGTGACCTCATGATTTCTGCTCCAGAACCACTCTACTGCCAAAATGTGCAAACCTCATCCTCCCACGAATTGCATTCCCCCATTATGCAACAAGCCAGTGGGGCACCAGTATGCTTTTTCACCTTCATCGGTTGATCTTACTTAAAAGGGAAAACTCAAAACCAAGGAACAAAACAACTAAAAAGCATTTCATCGTTTTTTTTAAGGTGTGGATGGATGCTGGTAGCCAGATATTGTTCTCCTATGCTGTATGCACAGGTTGTTTGCAGTCTCTGGGAAGCTACAACAAATACGACAACAACTGCTATAAGTAAGCAAAATCTTTTTCTGTATGGTCTAATTACCTCTCTCTGGTTCTCATGACTCAGGATACTTAATAATCTTTTTCACTTACAGAGACTCGTTTGCCCTGTGTCTGCTGAATAGTTTAACCAGCTTTGTGGCTGGCTTTGGAGTCTTCTCTGTCCTTGGCTTCATGGCAAACGAGTTGGGTGTCAACATCTCAACAGTGGCTGAATCAGGTATGTGATTGATTGCAATGCAACACAATCACATACATGAGCTAATGTTTCTTATAAGGCCGTTTTTGCAGTCAATGCAAAGCAGCAAAGTTTGTGTGATTTGTGGAAATGCAGTGAGATGCAGTGGGACAGTGAACGACAGTGTTGTTGGAGTATGGTAATATGGGCTGTGATGATGAGGTCAAATCTTTTGTTTTGTTTCTTGGATTGATTTGCCTTCTGCAGATCTGGTACTAGGATTTTGTAGAACAAAGCATCATCAACCCTGCACAAATACTTTACCTTACCATACCTTACCTTAAGTTGTTTTAACAAAGGCGAGAAGGCTGTCCATTCCCTTTAGTTTGATTTCTTTATGAAAACAGCAAGATGACACAGAGGACAGGGAGAAGTCAGGAAGAAGATGTTAGCAGGGCATGGTCTTGCATCAGTAAGAATACATAGCGCCAGAATCATTCAGTGAACTACAGTATCACCTACAGGGTCTTCTTTGACAATTTGCATCTGTTATGGATTACTTTAAGGCCCTGGCCTGGCGTTCATTGCCTACCCTCAGGCAGTAGCCATGATGCCTCTTCCCCAACTCTGGGCTGCGTTTTTCTTCATTATGATCATCCTCCTTGGACTGGACAATCAGGTAGGGGTTTAGGATTAAACTGTGGTAAATACATCTTGATAGGATGTAAGCTTGAGGAGCATTGTGTTTGATGCTCTTTGGTTATTTTTGATGAGTACTGGGGCAAACAAATGAGCATGAAAACTTTTTACCCACAGTTTGTGTATTTGGAAGGCATGGTCACATCCATATCGGACATGTATCCCTCCTTCTTCTTGACTGGTTATCGACGTAAACTCCTTCTGCTGGCCATCTGTGTGGGATACTTCCTTGTGGGACTGTTGATGGTCACTGAGGTACGTGTCCCTTTGCTTAATCTTGTACAGTTAAAACTATACTAAGAATTAACTTTCATCTGTATCCATATACCTTGGACTGTAGTTTCTGGGTGCCATAGGCTGTCTGTTTCTCTCTCTCTCTCCAATCTGACACTACTCCAGACAAAATAATGTCTCCAAAAGACAAATACACTTTAACTTATAAGACTTATTATTTCAAAGCAACTGTTTCTTCTGTTTCTTTTCATGAACTGGAGGGTGGACTTTATATATTTCAGCTGTTTGACTACTACGCTTGCAGTGGAATGCCACTAATGTTTTTTGCCATTTTGGAACCTGTTTGTTTGGGATGGTTATATGGTGAGTTACAGAATGTTGCAATAATTCATCTGTTTTAGGTATACAGATAATAACATACAAGACCATTTTAAATATTAGAAATGCATGTGGCCTTTATTAAGGTATCTACATTCATTACCATATCTATTTCACATGAGTGTTACATTAATTTGACATTGCTGCATTTGACTGGTATTATCAGTATTTATCAGTTTGTATCAGTATAAATCACAAGCTTTGTGCATCTACATCTTTCTACACATGCACACCGTAGGACGTAGCTGTAAAATCAATCCTGCAACAAATTCTTGCCCAACATAACCAACTGCTTTTTATGCACAGATGATAATGAATTGATTCAGGCACCAACTGTCATTAAAGGATAATTCTGATAATTTTTAACCTGGATTTTAGTACTCTAGTTTTTGCCATCATGACAAGTGATTGTGTTCAAGATTTTTTTGGAGGCGTTGGTGCTGATGTTTATTGAGACTGAGGGCTCTAGTTTCCCAGTGCAGCGCAGGTGGCGCAGTGAGGCGCACCCCGTGCAGAGCTAGTTTGGACCAGCGCAGCGCGAGGGGCGCACCGAGGTGCGCCGAGATGGGAGTGGCGGCGCAGCAAGGGGGAGGTGTCGACACATTCAGCTTTGCGCAGTGACAGTTTCGTGCCAAAAGGCGGAGCGGAGCCGGTGTAGTGGAAGTTTGGCTGACAGGCGGGCAGTGCGCACACATCACCAAAACCTCACAATCAGCACAAACGATGCCAATCTCCTTTGATCAGACATCAGAAAGACTAACACTAAGACAGGACTAATGGACTATTTTAACTGAAACATGGTGATAACAGTTTCATCAAAGCTATTTAACGACATGCCACGTATAACTGCAGTGTGACTGCCTTCAGTCACTTGAAGTTGTTGTAATCACTTTTTGGGTTCAACTGTTGGAGGTTCAATCTGTGTGTGTACTGGAGAGCGGCACTGCCAGCGAACTGGAGGTACATAAAGCTTCACAGTGAGATGAAATATTCAACAAGCACTTTTCACAGTGGCAAAAACTGGGAAAATAACGCCCAAACTGAAAATAACTGGAATTAACATTTAACTCATCACTGGACTAGTTGTATGTATTTGGAAGCCCATTCTTGTGTTTTGTAAATGTAAATGTAAATACATAAACTGCTGTACATTGGTCATAAATTATTCAGCCATAACAACACCTCTGTATAATTGTGGCATACCTTGTTGTGCATGTGTACTTCCCTCCAAAATTCTATTTATTATTCCTATTTTTTTCTTTTTTGTTTTTGCATGATATTTAAGTACCAGAAGCTATTGTAAATCAGAGTCCAATTCCTTGTATGCACAAGCACACTTGGCCAATGAAGTTTCCGATTCCATGTGATTCTAATATACAAAACTGGATTCCTGACATGTTCATGTATGCCATTTTAGCTTTGTCATTTCAGGGGGAGTGATCTGTGCTTCATCTAAACAGCAATCATTCACTTGTGTTTTTATGTGTAACCCACACATAAGGAGATGTTAAACCATGACACACCAAGCTATGCTTTAACCAGGACATCATCTTGCCAGGATGCATTTGATGGATATTTGACGTGACTTGTTTTTGTGCCTTCAGAAAATGTTTACTGAATACAGAGTACATGGAATTCATGCTTTGAAGGCTGATGCAGCTAATGTGAATATCTGACTCCAAGGTGCCGATCACTATTATGACAAAATTAAGGACATGATTGGCTACTGCCCTGGGCCCTATATGAAATATTGTTGGAAGTACATCACACCGGCTGTCTGCACAGTAAGTAAATATGGAGTATGAATACTTCTCTTCCTGTGGACACTGGGGAGATAATGGTCTACACATTCTGCTGTTGAAAATAAAAGATACAAAGTCAATAAAAATGACTTTGTATATAAATAGGTGAATGTATACTGTCCCATAATTACACAATTAATTTGGCTTTGGTTGTCATATTCTACTGCTAAATGAAAACCAGCTTTTCCTTCATGTTTTCTGTCTCTTCTTTTTTCACAGGGCATATTGCTGTTCTCCCTGATCAAGTTCACCCCCCTGAAATACAACAACACCTACCAATACCCGTGGTGGGGCTACGCCATCGGGATATTCTTTACTCTCTCTTCAGCTCTCCTGGTTCCTCTTTGGTTTCTCTACAGTGTGACTGTAACCCCGGGGACTCTGAGACAGGTAGTCTACATATTGAACAGCCTTCACACATCATATATCAGCACTGCAAGTCAGCTCTTTTTTAAAAGCTACAATCTATTTTTTTGTAAACAGAGGAGAGTTCATAAAGTATTACATTTTCTACATTATTATGATTGTGTCATTAAATATAGTATATGGTGAGCTTATCATGAGTGTGTACAGACATAATTATTAGTACTATGCCAACCTTTACAGAGTATGTATTTACAAAGAATATTCTGTAATGTTAAAAAAAATCAATACATGAAAACATCCTTGTTGGCACATAAAGTACAGAACTAACATTATGATTAGATTACATGCCAAATCTGCAATAAGATCCTAATTATTTTAAAAAAATATATAAGCAAGGTAACATTAAATTCATAGAATTTGGCCAGGGCTGCATTTCACTGGTTGACTTTTGCTGATATGCCTGTCAGCAATGCTGTTAAGCTGGTAACAGAACAACTTCTACTGGCTAACATGATTGTTAAGTTAGCACAGAAGCCAGATGCCTTGCAAAGTGTGAATTAGTAGGCTTGTTAGAATTACTTTTTGTATATTTCAACGTCTGTAACTCCCACAGTACCCTTCCACCAAAACATGCAGTGGTAAGATAAGTAGGGTACTCACTGGTTCAAGGCAGGCACAGTGAATACTGAATATGACAGTAGGTGTGAGTGATCTTCCCCACATGCCACAGTGCCCAAAGGAGCTGGGGGTCCACAATCAGAACTACCTTATCCACAGTAAGTGTCTTGCTATCTGATGAAGGATGACAAGAAATGATCAGCTAGCACCTGGCTGTGTCTCCAGCATCTTCTCCCAAGAATATTGACATCATATTCAGAGAGGGGCATGAGTCGGCTGTCTGATGGTAAAGGACACCCAGAATTAAGGGCCTTCAATTTTTCTGGGAATGAGTCTCCTTGGGACTTTAACAGCAGGAGCCTCTTCGCATGTAGGCTGCTTCACATGAAGTGTCGATGTCATTGTAAGCTGCCCCGTGTAAGGTCCTAGCTGTTTGTGAAGACGTTTTGTCCATGTGGGGAACTTGCTAACATCTGGGAGCTGAGGAGACAGTGTGTAGGGAGAGGTTCAAATAAAGGTGGATTTCCTCAGCTCAGTGATTTTGGGCTCCACCGTGGCAGAGGACATAGTTGGCCACAGCTCAACTGGTAGGTAGAGGAAGTCTGGCCTCTGTTCCAATGATGACGGTGTGCCATTTCTTCTAGGGTCAGTCCTTGAGTTATGTCATCTGCTGTATTGTTTGTGTTGGAGTTGACATAGCGCCACCATACAGCATCAGTCAGATTCTTGATCTTGGTGATACCAGATCCAACAAAAACCTTAAATTGGCAGGATTACGACTTTATCCAATCTAGCGCTGATGTGGAATCAGACCAGAGGGAGATGTGCTAAAGAGGAATAGCAAGCTCTGTATGAATATCTTCGCAAGATGTGCTGCACTCAACTTGAGATGAGGCATGAAGAATTCCTTTCTAGGTGCAATGAGTGATCTAGCAGTGCAAAGCTAATTGTCATCTACTGCCTGCAGGAAGTCAACAAACCCAGAGGCGCATAGCATAGCAGAATATGCGCACATACCTGGTGGCTGTGACAGTATCTGCACAAGAGGCTGTGTAGCTGTGGGGAAGTTTGCGGTGTAGCAAAGTAGGAATATCTTGTTCCCAGCTCAGCCATCTTTCCAATAGGTTATATGGCTGAATAGGATAAATCAAACCAACATCTGCTGTCTACAGATCTTGAATGAGCACCTTGCACATGAATGGCATGATGTAGCCCGTAGAGTTTGGCAAGGATACTGTAGACATGTCAGAGAAAGGGTGCTGAGGCTTCGGTAGGGTGATGTTGGTAACCCAGTGTGTCATTGAGGCAGTTCCACTGTACTCCCAAAGTTGGCTCTTGAAGATTGTTGCTGTCTCTAGACAACCACAACTTGCTACTTGCTGACTGGGCCTCAGTAAGCATGGGCTCAATGACCTCAGGCACATAACTTGCACATTGCTGGCTCTCGAAGCCTCCTATGCTAAGCACATGTCACAGACCATCGATCAGGGTCCTGGCATCTCCAGCTTCCCGGGTCCTGTGGAGGCAGTTGTCCATGTAGAAGGAGTGTTCAATCACTTTACAAGCACTGAGTCTGGTGTTCCATGGTCCTCGGCATGTTGCTGTAGAGCATAAACTGTGCAGCAGGGACTACACAATGTGCTGAATGTCAAAACCTGACATTTGAAGATGCTTGGTTCCAGAGTTCTTTCTATGTCCCACCAGAACACTGGCCTGTCACTGGGCAGCAAGTGGATCTGGTGGAACATTGACTTGATGTCTCCACTTAATACCACAGCATGCTGGCAAAACCTAAGCAAGACACCAATCATGGATGGGGCCAGGTAGGAGTTGGTCATTGAGTGACTGGCTAATGGAGGAGAAGTTACAATTAAAAACAATTTTTACCACATAACCACAAATTTATTCATTTCTTTGCTGTGAGCCTCAGCCTCTCTGGGAGCCTTGGCCAGCCTTTGCCAATGCAACAAGGTAACAGAATAACATGGAATGTCTCAGTAAGAAAGTCTATTCAGGCTGAACTATTCACAACAAAAGTGCCACAGCTCACATACAGTATATGTCCTTCATACATACATCAGGGGTTCCAAAAAAAAATCAATATTATTGTCTCTCAACAGGTTGGCCTGGCCAGCTCAGCCACCACCACTCATCCACTCACTCAACTCAACTCAGCTTCATTAATGGCTCAGTATTGTAGCTCGTGGCACAACTTGATAGCTCATTGCTTGCAGTTTGTGAGGCATTCTCCTGCTGAGCCAGCATCTCCAGCTCTGCACTTACTCACTGAGCTTGACTCATTGAGTGTTTAACTGATTTGCTCAGAAAGAATGAAGAGCCTGTTTTCCTCTCCTGAGGAAACAGAGCCAGATAGCCTGGCCCATAAGCCACTGCCCTCCTGCCTACAGTTTGCTTGTAGGCAGCACATGTGCGTGTCTTGTTCATGAACAAGACTACCATAATAAAAATAATAATCAGAATGATGACAATGATAGTGATGATGATTATTATTATCACTCATTAGCTGTGTGTGGTGGTGATGGAGCACAGCTATGAATTAATTATTTGGCAGAATGAATAAATACTCCCAGTTCCTTAAAGATGTGAGTCATTAGAATAAATTGCTTGAATTTCTATATTTCTAATATTAGGCATTTCTTATAGCCTAATATTATCAAAGGTAATATATAGGTATAAGTGGTTAGTATATGAGGCCTAGGTTAAGTATTGTGTAATGTAGTGTGGTCTGCTGTAGTTGGGAGTTAATGGTGGTTTTTGTTTCCTTCTTAACTTACAGAGAGTCCGAGTGTTATGCACACCAGCAGAAGATGTACTCAATGTATCAACAGAAATGACTCGACTCTGAAGCACCTCACTATTCACAGACAGCAGCAAGTGTGTGCCTTGAACATGGCTGAAAACCCACAGTTGAGATTTCTGAGGGATTATTGCTTTTAATGAATACAATAACATGCTCTAAGTAAGGCTCAGGAAACACCAAGCATCTTTAAAAGAACATGCGCCAATTTGCATCCCCTCACCTCTCCCCTCTCCAAAGCTGAAAAATTGTTTTAAGGGATGCACAAAAACACACGTTCTGAAAAGTAGTTCCACCATTTTGGACACAAGGGGGCTGAAAAGAGGGCTGTGTAAAAATAAGGGGCACAAGTGGTGCTGCAGTGGTACTAGTCACTACAACTGGTTGGTAAGCAAATGCAGGTCCACTAAAGGGCACTGGATGAGAACAAAACCCAATGTCACTTCACTTTATCAACACTGTCTTTTGGGGGACACGTTGGTGTCATGGTTTCAGAGAGTAACGTGCTGCAGAGTAAAAGTCCACGGTGTATCTGGAAGTTGGGTGTACTGTCCTGCTAGATTGGATTAATTAAAAAGACTTTGATTCCGACCACTGTAGCCCATTATTTACCTACCATCCAAGAAGAAAGGGTTATACTACCACTGTATCACCATGCAGTGGCGCTCCACTCCCATATTCAACCTTTTGCCATCAAATCACATGATTCTAGCAGCCTGTAAAAGAGTAATTCACACCCAAAACTACAAAGCAAAAGGGAAAAATGAGTCAATGAAGGAAAATCCTGTTTCTAGGTGACTTTACTAGCCAATCAACATGACCTACCTTGCTGTGACCTATGGCTGTGACCAAGTAGCCTGACTGATACTGACAGCACAGGAGCTGTCCCTATTTAGAAATAGTCTCCAGAGTCTGATACTCAGGATGACAGATCAAGATATAAGCATATCAAACAGCCACTACACTGGTGTCTCTGTTGAAAGTTGTTCTTTAGACCTATACATAGCATGTATAGGTCTAATAAAGAAATCAGAAAGTAGCACTGGATTTGAATAATGTTTGTTAGCTGAGTAATAACAATATAATGTTACTCATTTCTCAAGGTCATACATTAACCTTATTGATCAGCCACCTACTGCCATGTCATTATCATGACAAAGTGGGTGTGAACTCCTCCTTACTCACCACTTGCCCCTCACATGCTCATTAAACACATTGCACCAAATTATTTTCGACTATGTTCATTTTGCTATAATTTACCATCGCTAGTGTAACACTGAAGCACTCAGTTTCCCGGGTTTGTTTGTATTCGCAGTTTGCATCGAAGCATAGCAGTAGGTTAAAGCAAACAGTCCTAAATTAGTTTCAGTGACCTTTATTATGTTGCACGTTTTGAACAGTCTTTGTTTGTTCCTTGGTCACAGCCACCACTCAGGATTTGTGTTTGGGGAGGGGATCGTCCAGCTTTTCATGATTTTTATGGTGTTGGTGACATCATGGCTGACATCACGGGGCAATACCAAGTGGAGGATTTTTTCTTTTCTGTTGCTTCATTTGTTTGAGGCAGTATTAAGTAATGTTAAGTTTACTGAATCTCATGCAAAGCTATTTAGTAATGTGAATGAGCTTAGAAGTCTAAGAATGTTTCTTGATTTCTTTGTATTAAAGTTACTGTGTAGTCATCCTTATATGTTATAGCACTAGCTGAAGTGAGTGAGGTGTGAACTGACAGTACTGTAAATAAATATTGACCTCTGGGAAGTCATGATGTCTGCTGAGAGTGGCTGGATAATTTATGCGTTCACGTGGATTCGGGTGGCGAATGTACTGTAACATTTTTGAGTGCTTACTAAAGGAGCACTATGTGGGATCATTTGTTGAATCTACATGATTCTCATCATCAGATGGAATCAGATCTGTATATTTCATGATTTTTATGTTTGTTCCAAATGGTCCTCTCTTAAATGAGCCCCAGGAAATTTTGCATAGTGCACCTCTAACTGGATGATTCTAAAAACATTTGGTCTAATAATAATAATAATAATAATAATTTAAAATCATGGTTTTGAGGAATGGAATATGTAAAAAAATGACAACCAAGGCCTTTCTTAGCTTCTGTAACAATCAATATTCTTGCTGCATGTGTGGTCATGCTAGTATGTATTTTATTTCATAGATTTTACAGTGCTCTATAATTTTTTTGGTTTTTACTACAATCACTGAAACCACATCATCGCAATTCTTGTTGATAGGCTGCTGAGTGCAGAAGGCTACAGAGCCAGAAAGTGCAGTTGTGTGGTCTTTTGCACAGCTGCAACAGAACTATATGCTTGGTGAAGATTGCAGTTCTTCAGTGCAGGACACAGTTGAAAATAAAAAAACTCTAGTTAAAAACTATATAAACATATTCAGTTACTGAAGTGACAGTACCTGAACATGTATCCTAAATGTAAAAACTTTTTCTTCAAGGTTTTATTGCAAACCCTTCTTTGAAAATCAAACTGAGATGTTTAGAAGTAACTCAAACTGAGGTCATTCTGGCAAGACATATGATCAAATTAGTACTAACAAAGACACAACTGTGGTTTTACACTTCACACACTGGAGTATAAAACTGAACTCTAGGGTTTGTAACATATTATAGAGGCTAAAGGCTTAGAAATGTTTCAACTTTAATAGCTTGTTATCAGGTATAGCAAGTACAGGATGTACTTAGAACAGACAACAGCTATTAAAAAAACATCACTTCTCATCCCTCCAATACTGTTTGAATACAACAGCAAGCCACAGTTCATCAGCAGACCCAATGGAGCCAGCAAGCAAAGCAGAGGTGAAGCTGATGGAAGATGACATGGATCAGCACCATCCACCAGCAGAGTCTCAGAAGAGAGGACAGTGGGCCAACAAAAGGGAATTTATTTTGGCAGTGGTTGGAGAAATCGTTGGTCTGGGTAATGTCTGGAGGTTTCCCTATCTGTGCTTCAAAAATGGAGGAGGTGAGTGTATAAAAGATAAAAGGCTCACTGTATAACAGAGTACTAAAAAACAGACACTGCATGAATTAGATTTTGTAACCACCTGCTGCAAATTTAGATAACCATCATTTCAGTATTACTACAATAAAAGTACTTATTACAAGCGCAATGGATGTTGTGTAACTTTTCTTATTTTTTCCCCAACAAAATTCTCTCCATTAGGAGTTTTCATGGTCCCATATGTCCTGTTCCTGTTCACCTGTGGAATCCCCATTTTCTTTTTGGAGGTTTCTTTGGGACAGGTAACCAATCAGGGTGGAATCACATGTTGGAGGAAAATATGTCCTGTTTTTCAAGGTACTCCTAGTTTGGCAGAATCTCCATTAAACAGAATACAAAACATGCAGAACTTTCACACCGTAAATGATAATATATTGCATATTTGCAGATAATGACACATTTTTGCCGACAGGTGTGGGCTACGGTGGTCTAGTGATTATGCTCTACACTGCGATGTATTATATCGTCATAATGGCGTGGGCCTTCCTCTATCTGTTCTGCTCCTTCAATGCTGAGCTCCCCTGGTCCAACTGTAACAACACCTGGAACACAGGTACAAACATCTGTTACGTCAATATCATGTTTCGATTACTAAAATTTTGGAGGCCACATTTTTAAGCCTATAAGTAATTTGCGCTTACTTTTCTTTGCCTTTTCCTTTCTTTCACTTTGAAGGAAATTGCTGTCCAACTAAAGGTTGCAATAAAAAAAAGCATTAGATTAGAAAGCTGGCTATGTGAGAATCAAGAAGAAAGTACAGTGGGCATGGATTTGAGTATCTTGGGACATTTTTTCATCATCACAAAACAAATGAAGCCCCTTGAGGTAATCAAATTAGAAAATGTTTAACCACCCTCTCCTTTAATACGTTCAGGATAATGTGCGGCCATAAAGAAAAACATTTTTATGAGGATGATGTTTAGTTTTGGACCTTTTGGTGACCAGAATTATAATATATATACACACACACACACACACACACACACACACACACAAACTATACAAGGCTGTCAAGAACTATTCATCAACATGTTAAGAAAATGCCATTCTCACTTGTTATTCTTCCTCTCCCACACTAAGAGGACTGCATTGTTTACGGTCAGAATCATACATCAAATGGACAGATTTTGGGGAATGCAACATCTTCAGTTAGAGAATTCTGGCAGTAAGTATTTATATTTACATAATCAGTGAAGGAATTCCCTTACACAACTGAGAAGAGCAGCTTCCTAAACATATGTTTATATTTATATTTTTAGAAGAAGGATCTTGGGTCTGTCTGGAGGAATTGAGGAGCTGGGTAGTATCCGCTGGGATTTGGCTGGGTGTCTTCTACTAAGCTGGACTATCTGTTTCTTCTGTATCTGGAAAGGAGTCAAGTCTTCTGGAAAGGTGAGTTTGTACCTTGCCCTTGCGCCATGTTTAATTATCACTGATTTATTGATTTTGTGCACCCAGTAGGGCATCTTTCTGTTTCTTTATTTCTTTGTTGCATCATGCAATACCTGCTGTAAATAATTTACTGTAGTGGTTGTGACTTAAATGTAGGCTGCAATATAATGCTATCACCACTAAGTTGCATATTTGCCTCAATGTTAATTGAGCTTAGTTGTAAATGGTATGTAATAGCATAGCATAGCATGCATAGCATTGTTAATACTACCTGTTGAAAATGCAGCATTGTATTGTATGCATCATAACATTCTCCCATTTATACATTTCAGTGATAATCTGTTATAGTTTGTGGAGAAATTCGACCTCCCCCTCATGTAATTGTTGTATTTTGGTGGTTTTCTCTCTTAGATCGTCTATTTCACGGCTACATTTCCCTATGTGATGATAGTAGCATTGCTGATTCGAGGTCTGACGTTACCAGGAGCCGCAGATGGCATTCGATTTTACCTTTTGCCTAATCCAAGCCGCCTTGCAGATCCTCAGGTGGGATTAAAAAATTAATAATAATGAATAGTCATTACACTGTTTTGTATACATCTTCTGATGCTCAGACTTGGACATATCATCAGTGTTGTATCCTGGAGTCATCGGGTGTTTTGGGTCTTGCAACAGACACCCTCGTCCAGGCGACCTGGCCTCGGCCTGTGTCCAAGCAGCATGCTACTGACCCCATTGGTCACCCCTTTTTAGCCACAGCCATCTTGAAGCCTTCTCAGCAGCCTCCATGTTGTTGTTGATAGCTTTCATTCTTTTTAGGCCTGTAATGCCCATTTTCTCCATTCTCTCTTCCCAGGGCACCATCAGTTCCAGTGGGATGAGCTGTTTTGTGGCCTCTTTAGTTGCCTCTCAAGGTCAACTGATATCACCCAGTCTCGTGCTGTGGAGAGCAGCCCAATAGAGCAATTCTTGGGTCTGCTTCTTGGCGTCTCTCTTGCCTTAACAAACTTGATCCTCCTGGCTGTAGCGTGGGCGTATCTGCTGTCCCTGATCCCCTTGCTGATTGCTTCAGCGATGGACTTGAGGACCTGATCGTGTCTCCAGTGGTAGCATCCCTCGCTCAGTGGCCTGGAGCAACTGCTCAGGATGTGCTTGAGGGTGCCTGTCTTGGAACACAGGGGGCATGCTGGTGTTTCTACTCTGCCCCATGAGAACAGGTTAGATGAGCTGGGGAGGACATTGTAAACCCCCTGGAACAAGAACTTGATCCTCTGGGGGTTCCACTTCCAGCTGTCCTGCCAGGTTACACTGCGCTCCATCACCTGTTTCCACTTAAACCAGGCACCCTGTTGTCACATGACCTCTCCGGCCCTCCACTTCCTCCCTGTTCTCACAACGATCCCTGCAACGGACACTTTGTTGTCTCTCGAGCCAGTGTACTGCAGGTGCTCACGTGCCCGTGCCACAATGAACTCCTCCCTGACTGAGTTGAATGGGAGCCTGAACTTATTGCCGTTCCCATACAGCCCGATACTATTCAGGCTGCATGGCAAGCTCAGCCAACTGCTCACCTTGCGCTCAGCAAAGCTTTCACCCTTTTTTCCATGACTGACGTGATCTGGTCTTCTCTCAGTCTGAAGTGGAATTTGTCAGTGACCTTCCCCTTCTTCAGAACCAAGGAATGGGACTTTGCAGGTTTGAAGCTCATGTGTGCCCAAGACACAAGCTTTTCCAGCCCTTCCAACTGGTGCCAGTCAGATGTTAATGGGCTAGAGGAAGCTCTCAACCTGAACTTGCTGTAGTAGTCCAGGATGAGGCCTTTCACCTTCTGAGGTACGTGGTGTCTGTCCAGTGCTACCTTGATCAGCTTGTGGGGTACTGAGCCATAGGCATTGGTAAGATCCAGCCACAGTACAGCTCGGTCCCCTCTGCCCTCTCTCACCTCCCTGATAAGCTGTGTCACCACACCAGTGTGTTCAATGCAACCAGGGATGCCCGGTATACTTCCCTTCTACAACAACGTGTCAATGTAGTTGTTGTTCAACGGTGAGTCTCTTGGAGCTCTCTTTGAGGACTGGGGCCAATGGATCCTTGGTTGGGCAGGCAGAGCACCACCACTGTCAGCTGGTGTTATTGCTGCTTGGTAGCTCTGGCGGTCCTATACGTTGCCAGCAGCTGTTGGTGCTTGTAGGTTCTGTGCACTGCCAGCCAGAGGGGTAGTCGGTAGCATGCTGGCAGTGGGTGTGTGCGACTCTTGGAGGATCTGGGCACTGTGGCTTGTCTCTGGGCCTGGCTCCTCCTGTGTCTCACCTGAAGTTGCTTCTGTGCACTGTGTCGTAACTCCCACTGTCAAGCATCTCATCCTGGCCTGGTGTATTTTCAATTCGCTCATGTTCTTACAGGCCTTGCTGCAGATACGCTGAACTCTCGTTGTCATTTGTCCGTTGTCCTGTGTCATTAACCTTAGGTCTGTCCAACCGGACAGACCTAAGGTCTGGGGCACCCCTGGGGGTATATTTCCTTTGTGGTTTTCATAGCTTGGTTTGAGTACTTCCTCTCAGAAGCTGTGGCTTAACACTATTATTTCACCATCACAAGATGTATTGTATGTTTTCTGGAGTATTACTGTGGCTCCATTGATAAAGCTGTGTAAACATAGTTGTGCCTACTGTATGTAGTCACAACCTAGTCCTTTATTGGCAAGAAACTCTTGTGGGGCCTGACTGAGACTTTGAGGGAATTAGTGAATCAGGGGTTAGAGAAAACCCTGTTACATTGACAGAACTCCTTCAGTGTTTCAAGATTTCCCACAAAGATCTATCAAAGGAGAAACAGGACATTTACAAGAGAGGTTGGTCAGTGAGACTGCCAACCAACCATTGATTTTCACCCATGAACTGTCTCTTTGCATGAGAACAAAGGTGGATATTCCAATTCCTTGCAAGAGACAGAAAAATTTCCCTTCAGAAATTCTTTGGGGGTTATAACCTATTTACATGATGTGACTCTTAAAAATTATATAAGTAATACTGCTACCATCTAGAACACAGAATATTTTGGTATGAAAAGCAATCATTAGAGTTGATGTACATGAGGGGAAGAGAGCATGTGGGGAATAAATAAATAAATAAGTAAATAAATAAATAAAAAAAATTATTGTCAACTGAAATTCTGAAATAAAAATTCCCATGTGGAACAAAGACTGCATTAATTGTTAGGATATAGTGGAAAGAGTGATTTGATCTTTTTTTTTTTTTTAATCTTGTTTGAGCAAAAGGCACTAGTTAAAGTCTCCAAGCCACACTGGTTACGAACCGCTAAATCAGAATAATCATAAATGTAATGCATGACAAGTAAAATGTACAAGAGTAGAAAAAAGATAAAACAACTGAAAACATTTCATTGTTTGTTTTAAGGTTTGGATGGATGCTGGGAGCCAGATATTGTTCTCCTATGTGTTATGCGTAGGTTGTTTGCAGTCTCTGGGAAGCTACAACAAATACAACAACAACTGCTATAAGTAAGCAAAAGAACTATTTTT
>OMLB01055747.1:0-33631 GCA_900302555.1 Myripristis jacobus
CATGGGACTGCAGTTAAAAGTAATGGAGCCTTGGCTCGGAGCAATGGAAAATCTGTGGTTTTGATCATGGGGATCAAGCAGTAAGAGCGATCCCCGCTGCACTGTCTGTGAGCCTGGAACACGCTGTTCAGGAAGGAGCAAGGAAAACAAGAGGTCCTTTTTTTTTTCAGCTTGGAAGAGAGTGAAAGCTAGCAGGAGAGAGACGGAGGGGTAGGGGGCGAATGAGTGAAAGAGAATGAGAGGTCGGAAAGAAAAGTGAGAGTGATAAATCATGTAAAAGCACGGGAAGGGAGCGGATGAGCAGATGAGGGTGAGCTGGAGGGAAAGGGAGAGAGATAGCCAGATAAAGGGAGAGCGAGAGAGAACGAGATAGAGCGAGAGAGAGAGAGAGAGAGAGAGAGAGGATAAGCAAATAAAGAAGGGAGACCTTCAGATCGAGCGCACTGGGACTCTGACCCGTTCAAAGTCTTTGGGAACAGAAAATGTCCTTCAGGGAATTCCAAAAACGGGATGAAATAATGATTGATGTCTTAAATCAAAAATGAATGGAAATGAAGGAAGGAGGGGGACGGGGATGGAAATAGGTTCAAGAGGGAGGATGTGTCCCCTTGTCCCAGATGTCAGGATGGTCAACAGGGTTTATTACTTCAGAACAAAAAAATCTCCTGCTTTGAAAACCCAAAGTACCTCGGCCCAAATTACAGTATATTGTTGTGCTTGTTATTTTGGAAACGTGCGAGAGCTGATTTCTGTGGCCTGCATTCGGCGTGGACACAGCCCAAATCTTCCTGTTTGTGTGCCTGATGGAAGCGTTAATGCACAAGCTAATACCACAACCACAGCCTCATATTTACTGTAAGCACCATCTTCCAACTTGCTAACAGCGCACAAGTCGACATCCACTCGGTAATTACAACCAGCAATCGTAAATGTTGCTGCTGAAAGCTCCGGCGTATCCAATGAGGCAGCAAATAACGCTCACGTATCAGGAAAATGGTATCCTCATGTCGTTCGCACCCCACGAGGTATTCCACGTAAATAAATCCCAATTTAATGCTTCTTTTATCATGCATGCTTTTCAAAACCGCAAACCCGCCCTGCCTGCTGTAAATCTGTTATACACTGCCTGTTATAAGTCTCAACATGTTTTATGTTAAATTAACAATTTAATAGTTTCCTTTTGATATAGACTTGCAGAATTGCAGTGGTAGCTTACGTTTTGTATTAATTTTAACAAAAAAGAAAACAAGACAAACAACAATCAACCAAAGGATAACTGCTGTTTCAAGAACACAAAGACAAATCATAAATTATTTTAGCTTATTTTACATCCCTGTTCAACTTTCTGACTGACACTTGCAAGTCATGATAATAATCATAATAATGTGGCATAAGCCCACAGAATAAATAGCAGATAGTACAATAATAATGCATAGAATGAACCCAGAAAAGACGACAGAATAAAACTGTTTTCTCATTTTTTTCTACAGCCATTATTCTATGCTGTTACAGTTAACATGAGGATGATATATTGAGTTAAATGCTCTGCACATTGGGACTTTACGATGCACACGGTCGTTTTAAGTTCCTCTTTTGGCGGTGTTTGTCACACTGCAGGCGTAGCTGGAGCAGTATGTGCCGTGTTTGTGGCCGTTAAACTGACAGCGGTAAAGGCGCACGAACTGAGCAGGCGACGGGATCAGACGCTGACACTGTATTGACTTCATGCGCTGGGATTTGAAATTCAAAGCCAGTTCCCTCGCCTCCCTGGCTGCTCCCTTGGTCAGAAAGGTCACCAGTCACTGGGAACGGTTTTTACTCGCCACCACCCTCCGTCGCTCTCTCTCTCTCTCACTCTCTCTCTCTCTCGCTCCTCCGCTTCCTCCCTCCATCCGTCCCTCCTCGCCCACCATACAGTTCACTTAAAGGTCCAGCAGGAGCTAATAATAGACCGGAGTCGTTCTGTCTTGGTAGAGTCAAGGATATGTAAATATACCTCCGCTTCTCCTGTCGGCAACTTCCCGGATGCTGGCAAGGGAGGGAGCCAATGGAAGACAGAGAGAGGGAGAGAGAGACGCGCGGTCGGCATGGCAACGCGGCCCGGCTGTCTTTGCGGCTTTAACTCGGGTGTAAAATGCAAATGCTATTCCCCCAAGAGCAGCCTGCCATAAGCCACTGCTCCCACTCTCGCTCTTAACTTAGCATCGCCTCCTGTGTGCACAAAGTGTCTTGTGAGCATTGTTGTACGCTGCAATACTTACATCAGTTCACTGTGGTCACCTGCTCGGCCATTAGCAGCAGTTATTGTCACGGCTGGAGGATAGAATATGAATAATGTACATGAGGTGTGGTATCTCTGTGCTCGTGTTGATGAAATGCAAATCCATGCATCATGTGTCACAAATATGGCAAAAAAAAAAGACGTTTCCCCTCCTAAAATCAGATAAATTAAATTATATTAAAAACAAATAAATAAGTCACCTCGGAAAGTTCATCAGATGGTGCGGCGACAACAGACTCGATAACGCTGCCACACATTCAACCTGTTGGCCGTGCGCTCTCTTTCCTCCGCGCCTTCCTCGGTGTGCCATAACAACACAACCTCAAAATAGCCCCTCTCTCTCAGTTAGCGAATTAAGTGAAAAAGTGTAGGCAGAATAGAACAGATATCACTATGACAACCTCCACGCCTGATTGCTATGAGATGTGATTTCCAGGGAGTTTTGTCTCCAGTTCCGCTGGCACTTAACTTTCTGCAGGGAGAGGCATAGCCAGAGATGCCAGGCGCCAGCCAGTGAAATGCTTAATGACATGGAAAAACATGTGGAAATACCAAATGCTCTAAATTCAGTCGTAGCATGATGCATGTACACACAGCAGTCCAGTGCAACACCCTTTATATTCCAGTTAGGAGTCACACCGCTCCTTAATTAAGGCGTTGATAATAAAATTGTAGTATTCATTATTCTTGTTTGACTAATTGGTTTCAGAGAGGTTTGGGTGAAAAAATGCAGAGTCAAGAAGCTTAATTAACTCATTATTATGTGAGAATATTGACTGTATTTCCACTTCCCACTAAGCAGTGGAGCAACTGATACATTGATTAGCAGTTTTAAAAGCTGTTTAAATGGTTATCAGGTAACATGAGGCTATTTAGGGTTTGAAGGAGAATTATAATTGATGTCTAGGTCTTCGATTAGATCTTTTGGGATGTGTTTATAAAGCAAAGCATCACTGTGCACATATGGACTCGTGTGGTGCATATTTAAGATATTTATAGCAGCTGTTATTTAAATATGTAGGAATGTATTTACTGTCTGTAAAATTGGGTCATGCAAAGCTAGAACTAGGTGGCACCGGCACTCACTCCACATGTGCAGTCTTCACCGGCGTTATTAATTTTTCTCTCTCGCTGCCACATTACCAACGTGTTTCACATCAGCAGAAGCACACATTTTCATGAGTGTGGCTGAAATGGGACATGATGTATGGCTGTTCACATTCGGGCCGCTTTTGCAACGCCGTGTGAGTTATTGCAACAGCACATGGTATTTGTTCAGCGGACATCAGGGGTGCGTCTCTGCGGAGGAAATATTCACCCATAAAATCGGCACGGCGGTTGTGTCCAAACTGGGAATGAGCTCTCCAGTGTCCCCAACTTATTTGATGGAGTGGAGTGTTTGCCTTTGCTAATGTTTCCTAGCAGTTTGCCAGTGTTGTATGCCTTTATGTGAGAGGCCGCTCTCAGGCCTCCATTTGGCAAATGACTCAGAAAGGTAGTGTAATCAGCTCTTCCTTGCCCGGTAACCAGCCTTTCCATGAACTTTTATGCCACTTTTGAGATGTCCAGCAAACAGAGCAACATAACCCATAACAGAGCAGTGTTGTGAAGAGGAAATATGGGGTCAAATATTGTATTAATAACATTATTTGTCGTTCGCTTATTTGTCTTGAGAGCAAAATCTCTTGCAACACTGGTGGCTTGTACATAGCACTCGACAAAACAGATTAAGGACAGAGAAGGTGCGTTTTGAAAGCACCTGGCCAATGTTATCAATAGTTATAATATGGTCTTAAGGTAATTTTGTGCCATGGTGCAGTAAAAAATCTTACTTAATGCATCCTGGCAGGTTGGATGTTAAAAGTCAAATTGAGATGACAGGTGAAACAGTAATCATGGATTTTTCGGCGGAATCTCCTACATTCCCGCCTACATTTTAAAAAGCTGCATCAAATCTATCATTGTTTGCTAAAGCCACTTGAATGTTCACAGAAGCCAGCACCTCTTGCATAACGTGTGTTTGAGTAAACAGAGCCAAAAGACTGAATGTCATAACACAGGGAGAAAATGAGAGTGAATCACTATTACATTTATTCCACTTTGTAATCAGCGGATCAGAGCGCTGAAAATTCAGGACTTTGTTATTATTATACTGTGTTGAACCTTGCAGCGACAATAGTAGCAAGTTTAATAAATGGGAGATTATGTTTTGAATGCGATATGAATGTTTGTGTAACTGTCGAACAAATTCCACACTTGTTTTTTTTTTGCATCTTTGTTTGCAGAGAAAAGGCTGATCTTTAGGCAGGGCCAGTACGTGGTATTTTTTCTCAAAGTGACTGCAGTTTTGGCAGTGTGTTGCAAAATGGTTTGCCCCATTGTTATTTCCAGAAACACAGAACATCACAACTGTACATTCTTAGTTTATAATCACACAACCATCAAAAAAGAGCATGCCAAATGGATGAGGTTTTGTGACATTATCTTTTTTTTCTGTGTTCGTAGGGACCAAGAAACTGACCAACAAGGCGGCCCTGTGGTACGTCCCCTGCTCTCTGCAGAATGTCGACAAGATCATGGAAGTGCCGCCTCTTAAGGTACACGGAGGAACCTGGTTGGTCTGACATTATCCCTTAATGAACGTTTTATTCTTGAAATCTAAAATGCTTTCTCAGTCAGCTCTCTGCTATCTGTGATATGACTCTGTGAGCTCTATCTCTTCCTCTCTGTCTCTCCCTCCCTCCCTCTCTCTCCTCCATATGTATATCAGAGAAGACTTGACAGATGTCAAGGAGAGAAAATTCATGAGGAGCCATCTGGTCAAGATAAAAATACTGACATTCAGCAGCGTGAAAAGCCAATCGTACTTATCTCTTATTTCTTGAATGCCAGTGTGATCAAATGTGTTTAAGTGCAGGTAAACATACACAAACACCTGTCTCTGTATGTTCACAGGTGTTTCATTGCATACTTTCTGTCTGTGTGTTTGTGTGTGTGTGTGTGTGTCCTGCCTACAGTATGACAGTCCGGAACAAGAGGAAGAGGGAAAAAAGCGCTATGAGGCCCAGAAGATGGAGAGACTGGAGACCAAAGAGAGGAATGAAGAGGTGTTGCCGTCTGTGCCTAACCCTGGTACTCATAACCTCTTGCTTTCAAGACAGCAAATTCAGTCCACATTTACTGTTCACGCAGTACAAAGACACAAAGCACACACACACCCGGTGTTTTCCCCCTCGCATGGACTGAAAGACGTTTTAGATATGAGCTAAAATCCTTTCACTCATCCTCTAACGGAGGATTCTTTATTGTTGCAGTTTAACCTGCGAATACTATCAAATAACACCTACACTGTTTGAACACAGAGGCAGTGTGCAGACTTGTCAGAGCCAGAATCAATATCTCTCTATTCACAGTACAATGAAAACACTGAAATTTGACTTGGTGCAATTGTTGCAGGGACATATATCGACAAACAGTGCAGTACCATAAGTTTGTACAGGCACACACCATGCGGGACCTTGCATTGGGTGCCAATGACAATACGGGGCAATAAATGGAATATGTTTTTCCATTACTGCATCACTCAGAGTGCTGTCATAACAAACTGCAGCGTGGAATCCAGAAAATATCCCTTTGGGAGCATTAAATTAAACCTAATCTGTATGTCATAATTGTTTATAATGGCTATTTCATGGGATGACTGGTTTGGAAGGTCAGATGAATTTGATTTTTCTGTTGTAAGGTTGTTAAATACTGGTGCAACATAATGGCGATGACAATTTTCTGCTAAAGAGCAAAGCGTAACCGAACAAATCCCTTGTGTGTTTAATGTCCTACAGTGCAGATATTTACTTACACTTAAATATTCAGCCAACTTGTGCCTCCAACTAAACATAAACAGTGCGCTAAAATGCTGGCTTGCACCATATAAGACTAAATATGAATTTGATGCACGGAGGTGAGAGTGCTAATCAAGGCATGGTGACCAAACAAATAAGCACATTTCATCTGAGAGTTTAGTGTTGTTATTGCAGTATCTGTCACTCAGGTCTAATTTTGTCCTATTAACCCACCTTGCTGCAGAGGTGCCACCAAAAGGTACGTTGACTTGCTCATGTCACCACATTACAGTGACTCTGGCTGGGCAGTATACCCAAGAATTTAGTTTTTGCCTCTATTGGCATGGGTAAATTACTTGTATGTCATGTTTTCAGTGCCAAATGTGTGTGTCTGTGTTTGCATTTGCATTGCAGAGCAGCACTCAGTTGGTTTCAGCCAGTCCAGCCTGATCCATCTGGTGGGCCCCTCTGACTGCACGCTACACGACTTTGTCCATGGAGGTGAGTTTAATGATTTCTCATCCCTTTCTGAGCCGCGGGATGGTCTGACGGATAGAGAGTCTGTTTTCAGAGAGTCACAGAGTCAATTGCCGTGACAGCCACGTCCAAGACATAGTCCCTGTCAAAGTGTGCCACGAAAAGACTCTAAACACTTAAAATGGTAGCCAGTGACCAAGATGTTGAAGTATAACAGGGGCTGTTCGTATTTTTGCTGGACCAGAGCCTGCCATGAATACTGAATGTCCCTAACTGAGTGTGTCTGTCCATTGCTGACACCCACTACTGAAACATGCATGCTCAAAAATCCATGCATGCTCTTGAGGCAATTCGGCTGGCTAAGAGGACACACAAGTAACTCCATCTGGTTTGCCATTTGGTGTGTGTGTTCCCTCGTATTGATGGATGTGTTCCGTTATGGATAAATGAATGCACGGCTTATTGAGCGGCAGTATTGCCATACAGCTGTTTACTATCTTGAGCTATCATTTATTTTTACTGAGGCCAACTAGTTAGCATATCAGGAGGCACTGAAGGCAGAGCCAGGCCAAACAAAACTTAAAAATAAATAGCGTTACTACAGGCCAAGTGGAAAGCTCCTGTAAAATTCTGGTCCTGGGAGCCCGTAGGAGATGAAATGAGTGCATTATGGGAGCTGGCAGCTGTCTTTCGCTGGCTCCCGGGACTGGACCACACGCAAAGAGAGCTGATGGGCTCTACATGCAGAAAGGAGGGTTAGTGACTCACGTGTTCACACTGTCACAGGATAGGCCTCTGCACATAAACACACATACTAGGAATGTGAAATAGCAGAGCAGTAATTGTTCAGTTTCAGTGATTCAAACTGCGGTGGCGGTCCACTTTCAGCTAGGCTTGCTTACTCTAGTCTGTAGTGAGGAAGGGGTGAATGCAAAAATGTGAGGTAACTGAAGAGAGCGTAATTCCCTTTTTCAGACACACCCACTGGTGCAGCTGCATCCACTCTGTATTGAAGCTGCAGCCACTGTAGCAATCATCCGTCCTGCTCCGTCCTGAATTCAAAGTACGGTGGTAGCCACTGGAGAAACGCCCCCGTGCAGGACTAGTGTAGCTGTAGTTTCCCCATCTTGCATTATTATGATGCATTAGCACTGTAGTGGCCACTGCGGAACAAACTTTTCCCCAAATGTGTAGTATTGAATCAATATGTTGTAATGCAAAATCTGTTTATAAGATATGACTGAAAACTTGACCACTCTTTGAAGCTTATGTTTTGAATTTTGAACATATTTCACCACAGAAAGTAAGTATCAGTGTATCTAGTTTGCAGTAAAATGTGGGACTTCTGTGTATAAACCTGTTCCAGATACTCCCCAGTGGCTCAACCTGCACTAATCCCTCTTAAAATGCAACTAGGAGAGTTACATACACCCGTGTGAGTCCAAAGGAGATGCAAAGTAACAAATACCTGGTATTTTGCCTTTCTTGTTGCAATATAAAGCACTAATTTTAATTATATTGTAATTTAGATTTCTTCAGGTCCTCAAGTCAACATGAAATCAAATTCGCTGACCAGTTTGAGTTTTATATGAATTTCAAATGTGCAGCCGCAGCTACAGTCCATGGCTGATCCAGTGCTAAGAGCCACTGACAAGCCGTTCCACAGCGCTGCGTTTCTAGGCCAGCCTCCGCCACTTTGTCTCCCATATCCACCCGGCTTCTCTGTCACTCTCATTGATGGAAAACAGAGGGCACATGAGCGGCATCAGGCCGGCTTATTGTTATTCTAGGCATGGGCAGATGCATGGACCATACCTGACCCCGTCTTGCATGGAAACGCTGCGGAGGAGACGATGAAAGAGAAGGCACCTCGAGCAGAGAGTGTATAGAGAAAGTGGTAGGAGCTGGGAGAAAAGGAGGGGCGAGAGGAGGAAAGAGAGAGCGAACAGAGACAGAGAATAAAGCGGGTGAGACAGGAGGCCAAGACACAGTGAGAGTGAAGATCTACCTGAAGTGAAACTATGATCTAACATAAATAATCCAACAGCCGTGCCTTAAACTCTTAAAATCAGCCGGACGCACTCAAACAGGGATACGCACACAAGCCAGCGCACAGCACAAGCACAAGAACATGCATATACATACACATACACATGCACTTATCAGCATCATCGCTGTCTTTTCTGCCTATGGGCCCTTTCTTATGAATCATTGACCAGGTTCCTCCAAGTTTTATAGCCCCAAGCATCAAACCCCAGACTGGAAGTTGGTGCAGTAATGTCCTGTGTCAGTGCCGTATAGAGGCATAGACGAAATGCTGCTGAATTTAATCAGAAGAAGTATGGCCTTGAGAGAAAATTTTATGGTTCCTGGTGTGTGTGTGTGTGTGTGTGCGTGCTGCAGGTTGTAATAACGGCCCCGTCTGTGTAATCTGGGCATATTTGTGTGTGTGCGCATATGTTTGCATGTTTACCGCTTCTTTAGTTCTGCGCTGTTTGCTTTTATTGCAGTGTTTTATATTCCAAATATGGATGCAATGGAGAGTAAAAATAGAGTGACAGGGACGACGGTGGAGATGGAGAACTTTAACGAGAAAAGGAGAGCGGCAGCAGGCCCTTGTCCGAGGAAATGTGTGGCTCAGATGCGGCTTGTGATTCTCTGCTAAATTGACAAGCTAGTACACTAGTAGATTGTAAATTGTTCTCTCTGACCATCTTTTGACCCAGTAAAATGTCTGTAAAAGAGACCACATAAAGAAAAAGTACATGCTTGTGCAAGTGGTTCATCTATATGTCTGTTTTTGCATCTGATGATAATTATTTTTGCTTAATTATTATCATCATTATTGATAGTATTTGTAAGGGCAGTAAGGGTAACAGCAACAAGTCAACCACCATTGGTGCAAGTTGTCGTGGGTGTAATTTTTTTTGTTTTGTATGTGATGTGAAAGTTGCCGCTTGTAGTTTGGGAACTTTTTTCGCCTGTTGGTGGCACCGTGGTGTCCAGTCAGTTTCATCTTGTGGATACTGGATATCAGTGTAAAAATGCATCATTCCCAGCCAGGTTTCCAGACCGGATTGAATCGAGCTGCAGTTCAGTGGCGGCCATCCTTTACTAAAGTCAGTGCTTGCCCCACCTATGGGCCAAGATCATTGGTCAGTGCTAAACCAATCATCGTAGGTTAGCTGATTGCATATTCGGGCATCATCACAACAACAGCAGCTTTTAGACTGGCCAATTGTTCTTGTTTTAATTCATCAATGTCATAATATTTCTCAAGATCAAAAGAAATCGGCAAATTTAGCTTGCTGTCAGTAGCATCACGGTGTCACGGCTGCGTCCATGTTTGTTTACTTCTCGAGGGCTGGATCCAGGCTACTTCATTTCCCCCAGAGGTTCATCAGATTTGACTGAGCTGTGCTTGAGATATGGAGCATGAAGCACAGGGTCCTGTAGACCTGCTGGTGGGCCAATCAAGTTTACATACACAATGCTGGACCTTAGTGTCAAAATTCTTTCAATCTTCATCCAAATCAGGCCAACAGAGGTTCAAACTGTGTGTCCATGGTCCGTTCCCTGATCTTCAGTCATGAGGGACAATAAAGACCAAAAAACAAGATTACAACAAAGAGAAACGATCATTGTTGTTGAGAATGTTTGAGTTTCCTGACTGGTTGTATACAGTTTAGTTTTCATAACCAGAAAGCTGTCCAATTTCCAAGAAATGCACAGCTAAAGCAACACTAAAACACATATTACAGGGGCCATCTTGGCAGAATGGTAATCTGTAACAAATGCAACACTTTATCAGCACAAGACAGACGCTCATTATCAGTGGAGCCGTGTTGTTTCTGGCAGGTTATTCCTGTGCCATACTGCCATTTTTATTGGGGCCAGCCATGTAAAGAGAGCTTCAGAGAGATGCCAGATAGAGAGAAAACGTTGACTGACAGTGAAAAAGAGATGGATGTAGCGAGAAGGGCAGGATGGCAGGAGTACGGCGGCAGGCAGAGGGGATGGGACGGATAAGTGTCAGATGTGTAATGGTTGACTTTTTAATTTGGAGAGCCCGCTGAGAAATCTGTCCAATTAAAAATCAAATGGGGAACAAGCGTGCAGGTCATTTAGAATGCAGTCTGCGCCCCCCCTCCTCCAAACCTCCTTCTGTGCGCGCACACATACACACACACACAAACACACACAGACACACACACAGACACGCGCGCGCACACACACACACACGCACATAAACATCCATCTCTGTACATGCCGACACTCATTAAGCAATGTTCCATGTTGTTGGCTGCTGCAGCTTTCACTACTCTTGTTTTGTTTACATAACCTAGTCAGGTCAGGCAACCTCCCTCTCTCTCTCTCTCCCTCTCTCTCTCTCTCTCTCTCTCTCTCCCCTCTCCCACTTCTCTATACTCTTAGAGAAGCAAACTGCTCTCCCACATCTTTATGACAGTGCCAGGTCATTAAATTACTGTATGGTTCCTGGTTGTGCTGTGGAAAAATGGTTTACACAGCGTGAGCCTAAGGAGATGTAAAGTATGGAGGCCCTAAAAGGCCATGGAATCACATGTTATTTATCGTGTTTTCCCATGATAACGACTTTTCTTTTTGGTCGTTGTTGTTTTCTTGAAATGTTGAGCTATTTATTTTATACGAACAAGAGAACTAAATACTGTTTTCCCGAGATAAGGGATGGATTTTCTCAAGATCTTGGAGAGACTTTGAAACTTATTGACGTCATTGATATCTAGCAAAAACAAAACATAAACATTTTTTTCAGAAATAACCGATGAAATGTGCAGGCCTATTTTTTTCTCTGGCTTTCCATCACACTTGACATGCTGAAGTGACTCAGTCCTCAACATAAACATTACTAAGCTTATTTTTACATTTGCATTTCATGCTTCTTCTTTTCTAAATCTGTGTTTGAATGAATTGCTGCACGTTACAAGCTGTGTATGCATTTGTTTTTTTGTTTTTTTTGAGATCTCACATTGATTATATCATTATCGTGGGAAAACACAGTTTCACTGTCTTGAGATTTGCAGAAAATTATCGCGTTATCTTGGGAAAACAAGATGTATTATCTTGGGATAACAACATAAATAAGTCAAGATCTTGAGAAAACAAAATGAGCTCATTATCATGGAAAAAGTAGTAGAGTAGGGCTTCCATGGAGATGCACAGACACATGGATAGGTGTTCACGTGCACGCTCATATTGTAAATGTGCAAACATTGTATGTAGGAATGTGCACCTTAACAACCATTCTCTCTCTCTCCATACCTCTCCCTCTATATAAAATAATCTCTCCTATGCTTGTTAAATATTTCATTGATTAGTCCTGAATGACTGACAGGCAGTTGTAGTAGCACCACATCAGTCCAGTCAGATATTTGACAGCTATGCCACTGATGTCGACTTTATTGTTGACTAACGCACTGATGTCACGTTAATATTGTTTTTCTGCTCCGGAAGGATTTGACTGTTGTACAGGATCCAAATCCTCACAGAGCTTGGGCCAAGTTCTTCACTCAGCAGTGGATTTTGAATTCTTTTTGCCATAAAAAAAGGACATATATGCATTTAACAATGTGGCAATATCATAATGGAAAAATACTCCAGTAACAGTGGAGGTCCTGCCTTTCACTAAAGTAAAAGTACTTAAATATTACCAGTCAAATGTAGTTAAGTATGCAAAATAAAACTAGTCACTGTGAAGAATTGTTCCTTTCAGAGTGTTGAATTGTTGATGCACCAACCTGTGTGTATTTTAATGTAACTGCTCCTTATACTGTTGCCTAGTTTGCACCCCAACACTGCATTAGAATCGATGTTTTCCATGTAAAATCTTATTCTGAAAAGTAACTAGCGACTGCAGCCGTCAGGTAATTGTAGTGCGGTAAAAAGTACAGCATTTGTCTCTGAGATGTGGTGCAGTAAAAGCATAAAATCACACAAAATGCAAATACTCAAGTAAAGAGCCAGAAGCTCGAAACTCTTTCTAAGTGCGGCGCTTTTGTAAATGTACTTACTCACTTTTCACCTTTGCCCCGCGTACTTTACTTGTGGTGTTTATGGAAAATGGATTGTACGAGTGGAATCGACATCAATCAACCAAAAACACACATGCACGTCCTACTTGGCAGGTACTTGGCAGTAGGAGAAAATAATAGCCTGCACACTGTGTTAAGAATGCTCCTGATAAACACATTAGATGTTTGCGACACCAGATGCCGCGAGTTCAAGGCCCGTGCCGGTACAGTTGTTCTTCAAATGGGAGACATCTGGTTTTAGAGGGAAACTATTCTGGATGTGGGAACGGATCAGAGGAGCAGAAACTTTGTCTCTAGCCCACGACCTCATCCATCTATTCTACCTTCTTCCTTTTCATTCTCTCCCCTGCTTCTCTCCCTTTGTTCCTCTCCCTTCCTCCTGTGCCCACCTCTTCTCATTATCTCGTTTTCTGTCTCTCTATCTTTCTTTCTCTCTCTCTCTCTCTGTCTCTCTCCCTCTCTGTGTCTTTTTTTTCTCACCCCTCCCTGTTCGAACAAAGCTTTCCACCTGTTTCCATGGAAACAACAGTTGATTGCCACAGGTTGAGACCACTGCAGTCTGATTACAACAAATAGACAAAAAAAGAAAAGGAAAAAAAAAAAACATGAAACACCTATTGATGTTCCTGTGTTTGTGTCTCAGTCAGTTTACTGGGTGAATCTGTGATATTTTGAAGATTCAAGGCCAAACGACTGAAATACTTCTCAAAGTTGAAGTGGAATTTGACTTGTTTGCTGGTGTGATTTTGTCTTTTTTTTGTTTCTGTGCATGTGCCCATAGCCTACACGCATGCATGCTTTCAAAATGGGTGTGTGTGTTTGTATCTGCATCCTTGCATGTGTGGCTGTGTGTGTACTAGAGAGAGAAAGAGAGAGAGAGAGAGGGGGATGGAGAGAGTCAGAGGAAATACAAATGTGTGCCTATAAAAAGTGGCTTGTGCGAGGAGATTTAATACAGGATGTTTGTGTGAGACGGAGTTGAGCCGGGGAGCGTCTGAGCGCAGGAACAGATCCATCAGCGTGGCTCTATATTATCTGTCCGCTGCTCTGATCTATGCTCAGTGGGTATATAAACATGTCATTGCGAGAGACAGAAGAACTCAGGGAGACAGGGATATGTCCACTGGAGCTTGTGTGATCGACCTTTGTGGGGAGTGTGTGCGCTTTGTATGTGCGTTCACAATGCTGTGCTCGCTCCGCTGTCAGTGTCCTGCTGTTCTCTTAGCACGGCACTCACCGCAAGTCTTTCTGAATATGCACTACATGTCTAAAATGTAAATGTTACATGCGTTGTGTTATGTGTGTGCGATTGTGCACCATTTCAAAACACTGAACGTACATGAAAATACATAACCACCTGTTTGGTTTTGATTGACTCTAATTTGCCTTTACAGTATGCAGGGTTTTTTTTGGCTTTGCTGACTTGGTATAAGCCAGCAAAGCAAGTGATGTAAATATTAAGATGTGACTACTCGCTGCTACCAAACAAGTTTCTGCCAAATCCCTTCGCTCGTGTGAAAATCAGATTATTGCCCACAAGACAGCGATGGATAACTAACCCGATATACGGCATCGACCCGATCTTCCCACAGCCTTATATGCCCCCAGTGTAGTTTTTTCAAAATGAAAACAGCCTCAGTCCTGTGTTCCCTTAACATAAAAAGAAGAATTTCCATAGCTCTTGTTTATTAGCATTAAAAATGCATAATCTGATAGTTCATGCTCAGTAAATAATATCTGAAATGATGTTTATGGTCAAGATGCATCCAAAGAAACTCCTTTACTCAAACACACCTTTTATTAATTACATTACAAAACTATTATTGCGTTAGCATTGGCATTAGTCACAGCAACATGCAAAATCCTATTTGTTCCTTTAATATTAAAAGAAGGGTAAAGTGTCCTCTAGCATATTTACAAAAATGCATTATCTAATAGTACATATCATTAAGTCATATCTTAGGTGTTTGAGTAGGATGTGTAAAAATACATTAAGGGAATATACAGGGGAACATAGCACCTTGGGAATATAGATGTGGTTCCCCAGATACTATTATTAGAATCTGACATTATTGAAACACAAAAATAATTAAATGTGTCAGTGGTGAAGGATTGGTTTCCATTCAGAAATAGCGCAGTAATTAACCATATCTGTCTGGTACTGTTGGAGCTGCCAAGTTGTAAATGTAGCGACATAATCTGCCGTTCCCAGTAACTTTTTCAAAGAGCCGAGGAGCTCCACCATGGCCTTTTGGTGGCCATGTCAGAGTCACCGACGCAGGGTGAATCTCTATCTGTCAATCAGTTTCTGACAATCTCCATCACTGTTTGTATTATTTGTGATTTGTTGCCATAGCTTTCCACTGATGGAAAACCCTGCATAGGACACACTACAGAACAGCCAATCACTCACCTTGCCATAAGTAGGCTACTTTTATTGACTGATTTTATATGTTTGCATCACCATCTTATTAAATTTTTTACGGTGGAGAACAAGGGTCGTAACGTCTCAGTTGGTCATCATTAGTAATCTCACTTGGTTTTTCCTTGTGGTTTGAACACTCCAGCTTATTTAGCAGCCAAAGCCAATTTGTAACCGCACTTTGTTTCTCGGCGGATGTTCATTTTGGACGCTGCACCCACACACCCGAAGTGGAAACCGTCGAACACACAAAATTTCCATAAACAAAAATCTTAAAAAAAGAAAAAGAAAAGAAAAGAATTGTGTCTTAAAGGAGGATGTCTCCCTCCCCCTCTGTCACCGCATCCCTCCAACTTCTAACCATAGGACTGTGCCTCTGCTGTCTTAGCGTGGCAGTGTGCACCGAGCTTACAGTTTTATAGTAACCATGACAGCGCCTGCTTGCTATTTGCTTCGCTGCATGTACAATGCTATTACGGCTGTGTTTATGCAGGCCCTGTGCCAAGCAAGGCTCACATCGGCTGGAAACGGTAAAATAGCAGTCAAATATACAAAAAAATATGTGGCTCACAGGACTTTCCATGGGGGTGTCGGGTGCGTGTGCATTGGGGGGAGTGAGGGGGGGGTTACTGGGAACTGCGTGGCAATAATGTTAACTGGAGCTGTTTCTATGGGAACAGCTCATTAGGAGGCAGTTTGTGCCGTTTGATTATACTGTTCATGATTAAAGCACTTGGTAGGGAGGGGATGAGGAAGACAGGAAGAGAGAAAGAGGGAAATGTGATTGGTGGAGAGAAGGAGGCTGAGGACAAAAACGGGGGAAGAGACGGAGGAGCGGCTCAGATGTGTGAGGGAGTGTGTGAGAGAGGCAGAGGTCGTGAATGACAGAGAGGGCCGCTTTGCTTTTGATATCTCTCGGTGTCGCTCTCTCTCTCTCGCTCTCTCTCTTCCCCTCTTTCATCAGTGTGTGCACTTCACAGAGCGCGGTTTCTGAGCTGCGTCAAATTAAAAGGGTTTGAAGTTAGCAGCCCGAGTTGATGGGGGACGAGAGCTGCCTGGAAGACTCCCCTTCATTGTTATCATGCCTGGTGCCCGGGTGTTGTGTGAGAAGATTTGGGGAAATCGTCACAAGGAATCTAATCACTGAGGTATTCTGCCCCGTGGCAAACTGGGCTGCACTGGGGACTTGGTTACTAATTGCCCTTTTTCCCCCCATTTGGAGTGAGCTGTCCCTCTCTCCTCTTCACACACACACCACCTCCGCCCCCACGCCCCACCCCGCTCCCTTTCGTGTTCCCACCCTATGGCAAAGGGAGAGTCACAGTGTGCCATGTCACTCTGTGAATGTGTAACGCGGGGCCCAGGGCTGTCTTGGCCTTGCTTGTCCTCATTTGCAGTCTCACATTGAGCCTCCCCTCAACCTTTTACATCGACTGTACAAGGAGAGGGGGGTTTGCAGGAGTTTCATTAACAATTCCACTGATGGGAGTGATTAATCAAATGAAGCATTTTTGGTATTCAAGGACGGTTCAGTCCAGCACAGGATTCGGCTAGACGTCCGGCGACTGGTTGCTAATGCGCCAGATGAACTGTAAATCCAGCACAGTCGCATAAAATTTAATGAAATGATCATAAACTCTGAAATGTGGATTTTGTGCAGTGGACAGGAATTAAAGAATACATTCATCCAATTCCATTTTCACCTGTCTGTGACTGGAAGCGGTTAGCTAATGGCTTCGGTGACTAAACCTTTATTGTTGCAATTTTTTTTTTTTTAAATAAGAAAAGCATTCACTCAGCAGCAGCATCCTGGCGAGAGTTGGGGCCTCAACACCGACGACCCAATCCTCATTCACTACACTGACCACAGTGCATTTACTGTCCACCAGACTGCTTCAGTGTCAAACTCCTGCCTGTCACTCCTTCATTTTATCAGTTTGTGGAAGGAAATGCATTTCTCTGACTTCAGTTGAACAGAGCATGTGTTGTTGTTGTTTTTTTGTTTGTTTGTTTGTTTTTTTGCATTTTTACAACATCATGCTGTGCCTCTCTCAGTGAGGAATATTATTAAAGTGATAGTTCAAGTTCTTACCCATATAGTGGAGTTTGCTGCTCCATGAGTGTAATCGATCCTCCAGGTTTGACTCGTTAACTCCTTCCCTTTCGTTGGGAGTGTTCCTCTCCAAAGTGAATGAAAGTGGATCTGTTTCAGCCAACGACATGATTTCGGGAATCAACCCGACGCTGAAAAGATGTTTAGAGGGATGCACAACAACACGTGTTTGTTTATGATCCATTATCGATTGGCTGGCCGACCCCCTTGACTCCAAACTGGCGGAGCTACTTTCTGTCCTAGAGCTCCCATTGTATCAGTACGCAAAGGCGCTACATCACATATTTATGTGCAGCAAATGAATGTGGGATGTAGTGCCATTGCCGTTATCTTTACCTTTATCTTTTTGCTTATCTTTTTCCTTAAATTGTCACCAGAACTAATTCTGTTGTGAAGCCTAACAGCCAGTAATGCTTTCAATCGTCAAACGTCCAGCTTCAGACTACTCATGACCACTTTTAGACCATGTCGAATCTTACAGGGAGGATGGTGAAGAGAGAAACAAGAGCAAACTGGGTAATTATCCCCCCACCGGCCCGTTTTCCCCAAGGCTGTATCTGGAGAGCTGATAACACTGTGGAGCTGGGGAACAAGACAACAGGAGCCCACTCTCCTCACTGCTCACTGTATTAACATCCCTCAGAGGCTCACAGTGCAGACACAAAGTAACCGGGTCCACCATACAGGAGCGTATTTTCTCTGTTCCAGTCTAGCCATGAACCACATTAGCATTCACTTCATAATATAGCATGCTGCACACGGCTTTCTCCCCCTTAAGATGACCTTTTCCAACCCCAAATAGCCTCTTAAACTCAAGCACGAGGGCCCTCGTGTTGATTACAGATAGAAAAAATATATTTGAAATCTTATTGTCAGTATTTACAGTTGAAACATCAATTAAATTCAAATGCCCCAAACTCCCAGGCCACTTTGTTTCAAGTAGCATCATTGTTACAGCATGAATGCATTAAGTGATGACACAAAGAACCCATCCGTAAAACCCAGAGAGAATAGCATTTCATTTCTGTAGGACGGCTACAGTGTGAGTCAAAAGCACAAAATCGGTGATATCTCTAAAAAGAACAAGGATCAGCAAGATGATAAGCTGTAGTGGCATTCCTGATTAAAATGTTTACGAGAGGAAAAAAAAAATGTATTAGACTCCATAAACTCTGTGGCTATAAAGCTGCTGTATATGATCATTGCAGAATGAAGTCAGAACACCTGGACGTTTTTTAATAGTTTTGTTATAATTGCGTTTCCACAAAATGGGAAATGGCTCCTCAAAAGAGAATAAAAGAACTATGTGAAAACAGAGCCTGCTGTCCAAATGGCACATACACTCATTAACCAAAATACGTCGAAAATGCTCTGCTGAAAATGCTAAATGACAAAATGCATATATTAGCGATCTAACCTAGAATCATGGCCATCAAAAAGTCTAATCTAAACTTTTGGATTCACTTTATAACCTTGTCCATTATGTTCCATTTCATCATCTCCATCATTGCATCACGAGCCGTCTCCGTTATGTGTGGAGTGGCTTCATGCTCAGGCGCAACCACTCAAGGCCTCGGATAGCACCAGCCTGCTGTGCCTTGTACCCATGGGATATTTTCAATTCTAGGTGAGATCCCATCAATTTTTGCGTGGCATGAAGAAAAACAACCAGATAAGGTTTTGAGAAATGCCCTTCAACAGGTTTTGGGGAGGCAGTGAAATATTTCACTTTAAGCCCCATGTGCCGTTTTCACCTTTCTGAGATGTGGCTGGATATTATCAATGTCAATCTAACGCAGAGGAGATTTTTAACGGCTGCACTTCCCTTATCAGCAGCGTTTTGGTGGGACTTTAAGATGACATAGCTTTCCCTGTACAACAAGCGCAAACTTTGCATATGCTGCTGGGATATGTGCTGCCTTTTAACAGCCTGGGTTTAACCACATAATCATGCATCGAAATCACAGGGAGATTTAAGTGAAAGTCTCTCTAATGTCAAGCCATCTCCCTTTGAAATGTCCTGTGGGAAATGTAAGTGTGCTTTTTCCCATCTCTCTGACAGATGTTTAGCTTTGGTAAAAAAGAACTCACTTTCCAGGTGCTTTCGTAGTTGTTGGTCTTACCAGCAAAATCAAATGGTGGTGATGTTCCTGCCATTTGGGAAAAGAAATGCATCAAAGTAATATGTTTAATTCTTAATCAACTCAGCGGGCACACTATTACAGCAAAAGCTGCATTTGGGAGCAAGCAGCACATTCTGTTTGTACTCCCACATATTTGGCTGTCATAAATAGAGCCACACAGTGCAGATGGTAAGAGCCTTTGGGAGCCAACCCAGCCATCACCAAGTAGACTTATTGATTTTGTGTAGCACAGGGACACAAAAACAACTCCGAGGGAATGATTTTTTTGTGTGGCTGTGGTGTCTTGGGAAGGGTCTGAGTATCATACATCCACAAACACTCGCACGTTACACATGCACACACTTTCTCCAAGATGAGAAACAGATGCCACCCTCTCCGTCGCTTTCCTCCTAGACATCTCCAGCCCTCCCACCCACTCCGTATACAACATGTCCCACTTTCTGCGAGAAACCTGCAAACAACTGTCGGTTTCCTTCACTCACAACACGGGCTGCCATTCGCCATATGTGCAGCACATACAGTCTTGTCAAGATAAATGCAGGGGTAGCACTGCAAATTCCTGTGTGTCCAATTTGTGGGCTCAGCTCCAGCAGCGACCTTATGGCTTCAAAGCTACGCTCTACAACTTGAATTTCCTGCTCTAAGTGTTGCCTTGCCCCTTGAATCCCTTGGGAACTGGCAAACTGCCCTGTAAAGTCTTTTTATGAATTATTTGACGTTGCCTTGCATCTAAAAGTGGCCATCATAAAACCATCTATGACTCAGGCTTCTTCGGACCACATCTTTGAAAGACTCATGGGCTCAAATTTCATTATTATCGATGCAACATCCTTTGCAATTGGAACAGCACCTAATTATCTGAATTATCCACCTAAGCATGAAAACCCCAGCACACATTTTGATTATACATGGCTTTTTTTTGTGTGATCGCATGATGCCAAAATCTTAATCGTTGCCTCTGACCACTTCTGTCCAGGCTAGGTAAAGCTGTCAGATTCCCTCTCCATGGTTGACTTCACATCCTGTTGCTCTGCCAGTTTGTTGATGACAGTTTTGCCTCTGTTCCAAATTAAAATTAGGTTCACTTTAAGGTCAGGTTTACTTGTGTGCACAAATAATTAACAAAGGAAAAGAGCACAGGCAAAAAAGGAAATACAAGCGGTGCAAGTGAGACAAAGAAACCCAAAGGGCTTAGATACAGTTTTTTTCTCCTAAAAATTAAAAAAAGAAAATTGCTTCGCTAAGCTTTTGCAGCTTGGCCCATCAGGGACAGGCAAACAGCATGATATCATGATATCAAAAATCGGACATTTTTAAGATTTACACAGGGTAACTTTGAATGAGAGGCTCATGTCGTGGAAGCTCCGCATGGCTGGAAATGGCAGGGGGGCACATTCATAATTTAGCTTCAGGTGGATGGTGTTTTTTTTTATTGTATTAGGAAACCCATTAGGTACTACTAAAACAATCTCATCTCCGCGAGTTAGTGTCTCATTTAGTCTATCAGCACGCTCTTAAACACTGCTGAGCATTCCTCCAGCATAATGACTGCATTTAACCTTGTCTAAATGGCTAGTTTTGATTTGCAGAGAAAACCGCTGTGGCGTGGCCCTGTTTCACTGGCGATGATAGGAGCGCCGCACGCCACATAATGACTTCTGATTGTAGAGGAAAAGGAACTGTGAGCAGCGTCTGACAATTTGTTATAAAAGCCTTATTGTGGCACGCCGCATTCAGTCAGGACTAACAAGTCACTGGAGCAATGATCTACTCTGTGATCAAAATATTTTAGGCTGCTCATTGTTTCTCATCCAAAACATCCTTGTCATTTCCACTCAGCTTCTAAGGAGAGTCTCGGAAATATCGGGTAATATTTTGATGATTCATTAAATTATGTGCAGCACCGAACACAACAGGCCAGGATGACTGAAGTTTCTGATTTCTTTTTCATCTTTTCATTTTAATCTTTAAATCATCTTCCTATTCAAAAGTTTTTGTCATGTTATTTTTATTTCTTTATCTGTTTGTTTATTACAAGGGCTTAGTTTTGTTTCTTTGTTTTTATAATTTTCTATTTAATTTCCTTCCTGGTTTCTGCATTTTTAGTAGGGATAGTGTAATAAGGTAAAATGGCATGTTCAGAACGAGTATTTTGTGTAGTGTACAATGCAAACAATAAATAATAAATTCTTAATGTATATGCACATAACTAAAAATGAAAAACCTTTCATGTGTAGTATACTTTGAGTTACTTCCACAAGTAGACAAAATAGTTTTAGTTCCATTTATTTGGCAGTTTCATCTTTGTTTTTTTATTTTAGTTTTTTTAAAAAGCTTTTTGTCTAGTTTCTGTTACGTTTTTGTCTCGGTTTAATCAGGAACACAAAGCAGGATGAGCAAAGAGAGGTGTCGGTAACGGTATAAGACAAGATTTGGGTGTTGTCTGCATCACAAGAAATACTTTTTTGGTAATAAAACTATAAATTAACAGAATTCTGAGGCAATATTTGCAGCATGGTGGTTGCGGGGCGGCCGAAGGGTAAAGAGATATACAAACTAAAATGACAATATGGAGAAAAGTGAGGTAGATGAGTTGAAATTCCACTCGCCAAGCAGAGAAAGTTCAGAAAGCCCGAGCAGACGGCAGCAGCGGTGAGACTCTGCGTGCAAAGAGAGCCCGAGACAGTGAGAGGGATGCACCAGGCGTGCGAATGTGAACGCGTGCTCCAGCCTGACAGCTCAGGCAGTGCGGTCGCTCCTCAGCAGAAGGTCAATAAGTCCTCAGAACATTTTAGAAATCATTACCGATGATGACTTTTGAAGAACATTATGCCGTTTTATTGATAAGCTGATGGAGAAATGATATTAGTGGAGAAATCATATTAAAATTGCTCCCTCGGATTCAGACAGCACTGCCAGCCCGGTCCTGTGGGAGAGCTCCTTCTGCAGTCGGTAATGAAACACACAAATATGTCACAGAAACTCAGTCACAATATTAGAAGCGATTTTCTCACCTTATGTTGTTGCTGGTGCTGTGTAACGGGACAGACTTGGTGTTAAAGGCATTGTAATAGTCTTGTAACTGGGCCCAGCAATGTGTGATGTTTTGAGACAGTTCTCAACTAGTGTGAGAACTCAATCAGGTTTTCTGGGACACAGCGAAATTTTGTCTTGTTTTGTTTTTTTTTTTGTTGGTTTGTCCCATGTCCATGTTGAAATTAAGTCAGACTACTCAGCAGACAATGGAGCTTTCACTGAACAGCTGTTACCAAGTAAGAGGATTAATTAAAAAAAAAAGGGACGGTAACAAAACAGGTTCATGTCGGGAAAACGTGTCCTAATGCGGACCAACTGTGTCTTGAACAGGTGTGACCATGAAGCTGATGGACGAGGTGGCGGGCATCGTGGCCGCTCGACACTGCAACACCAACGTCGTCACTGCCTCGGTGGACGCCATCAACTTCCATCGCAAGATCAAGAAAGGTCAGGAAAAAACCGCACTCAGATAAGATGATATCATTGTCCCGTGGCCCTCGTGGCTGCCTGCTTGTCATTAATGAGAGGACAAGCTCCGAGCCTGACCCCTGAGAATATCCCCAGGTTTTAAGAATGCCTCTCTAACGAAGCCGAGCAGCTGGAGTTGGCATTGCTTTTCATTATTCATGTTAAACCTGGTTGTCTAATTGTTGCAGTCACCGGCTACAGGAAGCGATGTCTCCACCCTCAGTGAAGTTGCTTGTCTTGTACTTCTGCTGCTCAGCCATTAGCGAACCGCACTTTCTAAATACCCAATTACATGATAATGTGGAAAAACCCAGCAGTCTATAAATTTAACCTCAGACAGTGAAATTTCGCATTTGGAGTCGCCAACGTTAACAGCTGTCACATTGTTCTTAATCAAGACCATTTGTGTTGAGCAGGGCTCCTGCGACTGGAAAAACACAAGACTTGTTATGTTTTAGATATTTTCCATTACCAAGCTTTGTCTCGGGGGTTATTGTTTCCCTGTTGCTTAAGTGAGAAATCATTTATGTCTCTCCAGAAATACTCAGGCATGTCTGCGCTATGAATTAAGATTACCATATGGACAAAACCCAAGCCTCTTATTTCAAGAATTTTAATATTTTCGACAAGATGTTATACATCACCCTTTGATGTCGTAGTGGGGCCGTCTGCCCTATGCGTGCTTGGCTAGACTCCAGCACCCGTGACCCTGAATAAGCATAAGTGAGTTTGGAAAAAGAATGGACGGACGGATGGAGGTGGATGGGTTGTAATGGGGAAAAGGTTTTCACGCTAGTCAGTGAAGTATGTTTCTGCTGAATCGTACTGCTGTTATTGAAAAATGTGTTTCTCACGAGCACCACAACCTCCCTATTATTCCCGGGATGGGGAGGCAAAAGATTGCACACCACAGGAATACAGTAATGAGATTAAGAAAAGAATTGTAATCCCTGGCAAACACTGAAATAAACCCACAGGGATCAAATTGAAAATACTTGTAGAAAAAAAAAAAAGAATAAACTCTTGCACTGAGAAACATGGTTGAGAGGAAATAGGACTTTGGATGTGCGATTAGGGACCTGGAATTTAACACATCCAAATGGTCAGTCAGTAATAACAGTGTTATTATTATCACAATCTGTTGTGCACATCTTGATTATGGAAGCAAAACATTTCAGAAGGAACTGAAGGCAGTCACATTTCATGTCCAATGTGGAGTAAACCAAGGGATTATATTTATACGTTACAATTTCTCCGGTTGGTGTTTGTTTAGTCTCTTCATGCGTTTGGTGTGATGTGATCCAGATACCCAGTGTGGAAATTCATATGTTATGATTATCCCAGGACTCGGTGTTAATATAGACCAGCGACTCCTCTTTGTAATGCCGGCTGAAATATGATGTGGTAGGAAAAGGTTGCATGGCACAGTTCAAGCCAGCTCAGCTGTATGGCTGTGCTGTATCTGTATGTATTTTCAAGAATAAGTGACTTTGCTCAAGCAGGATGCAGTGCAAAACACTGTTTTCCAGAAGCCCTGGGCAAAAAAAGAGGAGGTAGTAGAGTGTGAGGGAGAGAATATTTAAAATAATAAAAAAAAAACCCTACTTTCTGAGAGTTAGAGGAAGCCGATTCCAGTTTGCAGTAGCAGAAGACTGAGCATTACCTCGGACAGCCATGTTGAGATCCATGTCCACGTCTTCCAGCTGGTCCTGGCTGCTCCGGTTGCTGCCTCCATCTGTCCTCTGAGCTTAGGTGGTGCTGACATGATTTTCCCTGGCTTTTACAGAGAGCTAGGTGTTATGTCACTAGTAGAGTTACCATTTTGCTTAAGGTGGTTGGACAAGATACCCAGGCGGACCGCTTAGGAATATAAAAGGCAGGGTGTAAGAGGAGAAAAATCCACCCTTAAACCCTGCAACTCTTGAGGAGCAGCTGAGGGTGATGCACATAGCATCACTGTTTTGGCGTCAGTCCTTCAGAATCAAACCAATCACTATTTTGCACTAACATTCAACCATGCAGGGAGAAATCCATCATCAAAGAGGCAGAGATTCCAACTTCTCCTCTGACACATGGATGATTTTTTTTAAACGAAGCCGTCCCTCACACTCACACAGTCCACACCTGGGAGCATTCACACCACAGGCTTCACCGCTGGCCACTGAGCAGCTCCACTGGGACAGCTGGGGGTCAAGGGCCTTGCTCAAGGGCACTTGAGCCATGTGCACTGAGGTAGGCAAAAGCGCAATATATTCGCTCCCTCCACCCAGATTTTTCCTGCAATTTCCAGCCATGTAGGGAATCACCAACTGGAGCAGAAGTAGACGATGCAGGATGAGGGGAAAGTACAACCCAAAACAACAAAGAAGTAACAAAACAACAAAGTGAGAAATTGCACTTGAATGCGCTCGGCATCTCAAACTGATGATACACAGCAGCGTGAGAGCACAGTGTGAGCTGATGCTCTGCAGCACAGTACAGAAACATTAAAGTAATGTGTAGCATGAAGCTGTGTGAAACGTGAGGACCACACACTAGCATGTACACACACACACACACACACACACACATACACACACACATACAATGACCATGAAATACAGGCATGTGGGAAGTTAAGAGCCAGAACATTAACCAGATGTTGGTCTGTGTCCACACATAGACGGTTTATGTAGAGAAGGTTCAGCTGGTTTGTTTAGGAGTTGTGGGAGGTCCCGCTGTGTCTCCGGTCTGAAACAGCAGACTTGACTAATTTACAATGTGAGCTTTAACCAGTAGCCTAATTCTTGCAAAGCACTTTTTTTAATTCGGAAAAAAGAAAACCAAAAAACATGTAAAACCTAAATCAGAATGAGAGAAAAATAAAGTAAACAACAAATAAACCACAGAGAAGAGGAATAAATCCAATACTTCAAGTTCAAACCAAACTCCTCAGTCATGCAGCAATAGAGGATGTGAACTAAATGAATGATCAGGCTCATTAGTCAATGCATTAAGGGCCATCCAGCTCTGTAGTGTATGGTATCATGTTGTTTGATGACTGATTATGGATTAATTAGATCTTGGTAGAATATTTTTCTGCAGTCTTTTGCACCATTTCTGTGGCAAAAGTCAATACAGACAGACTTGACGTTATTTGACCAGTTACCCGTGGACATTATTAAAACTTTATCTGCATTCAGCACACTGAAAGCACATCTCTCAACATTGATTAACCCTATTTATATGCGCCAACTGCAGCCCTGCTGGAAGTCTCCCTTGATTTAATTTTACAAAGTATGAGCAGTTACCCTCAAGCGAAGGAATTGAGGGGTGTTTGACACTTAAACTAAGTTGAGTCCTTTAAGCATGAGCAAATGCGAGAGACTGCATTTATGTCAGGGCTTGTGAGTCACTCACTCATTATATGTGTCCCTCTTCATCTTTACACAGTGAAGCATTTCATTTTTAATTTCCCAACCACTGACTTTTGGAAATGTAAATCACCTCATGTCTGTGTCTGATGTCTCACACACTAAGCTGTGTTTTATTCGGCTCAGAGAAAATCAGTCGGTGCGGCGCTGGCCATTGATGTAGTAGTTCAGTCAGTGCTTCTCTCCTTCATCCATTACAGCAAAATGCCCAGAGGTGGAAAGAGTGAGAAAAAGGCATGGAGTGGGGACAAAATGAGCAAAACTTCAAAAGGTGTGCCGAGCATGAAAAGAGATTCATGGGAGAGAGGAAGTGAGTGGTGCCAGAGATAAAGAGCTGAGAGGGAAGAAAGAGAGAGAGAGAGAAATGAAGGGAGGAGAGAAGCAGAAACAATACGTGATCATGATGCTTGTCTTGTTCACTGAGGTTTAATTTCACTGATCCAGCCAATTTGATACAAAATGACATTTCCGTATTATGTTTGCTCTGTCACAGATGCAGTCCTGAGTGACAGTAAACACAGCAGACAGGGAGGGAGTGATGTGTGACACTTGTGGTGCACATGTGAAAGGAAAGGCTTTTGCTATTGCGACAAGGGGATTTAAAGAACTCCTGCAGCTAAATCACCTGTGAATTATGTGATATTAGCTGCTGTCGACTGTCAAAAGCTACTAGTGAACACCATGAGAAATGACAATTTTGCAAGTTGTTGCAGCAAGCTGGTGGTAAGCTAAGCTAAGTAATGCTAGCAGTAGTTCTAAGCTCAAAGGTGATTGAGAGGGAAGATACTGCGCAGCCTATTCCAGCCTAGAAACCCTCAGAATTGCGCAGCTGCAGGAACTTCATCTTGCACATGCGTAAAACTGTCTAAAACTAAAATATTAACCTCACTATGCATGTGCAAAATTGAGGCACCCCTCTCACAATATAGTTTTTCACTCATTTTCACTTAGTTACCGTTCGCAGATTTCCAAGACCATAAATATTACACTATTTTGCCTTAATGAAATAAGCCTCTGGCAGAAAAAAAGATATTGGTCTGAATGTGAGATACTCCCGGTTTTAAAAAAAAAAGGAGTTGACTATGCTTAACAATATTATCAGTAAAGGCAAAAGTAATTGGAAGTGAGAACTTTCATTTTTACCTGCCAGCCTTCTTTGCTTGCTAAAAATAATCTCAATTTCCAGGAAGCTTTTTGAACAAAGGTTAATGAATAGAAACTCTTGGACTATGTCCTGGGGGACTGGTAACAAAACCTATACTCTACTCACACCGGCTATTAATGAAAACAGGAAGCAGACTATAGCTACTTATAATCAAGAGTGTGACAATCCCGCCTTAGTGCATATGGCGTGAAATTTTGGCACAGGCTTCCCTCTCACCAGAGAAGCTGCATCCAGCGGCCCCTCGGGGACGGGACTCTGACTAGCTGCCAGTTTGGCACGGTGGATGACCTTCAACATTGCACTCCAAAACCTGCTCCTCGAATTATGAAATTATTAATCATGAAAGTTTTTTTTTTTTAAATAAACTCACTCAGAGCCTGATCAAGGTTAATTCTTGTGTGGCATCATCAATCAGAGCACACGCCACTGGGTGAATCCATCCATGCCGGAGAGAGCTGTTCATGTGCTGACAAGAGTGCAACTGGGCCTGCTGCTGCGAGCGGGAGCATGTAAAAAAAGATATAAATGCATTCTTTTTACAGGCCATATGCATCTACAGGCTATATGCAAAATTCACTGGTGTTAAAAAGACTAAATAAAGTGCACAATTGGTATGGTATTGCCAGGTGCCTGCATGGCGACTGACTTATCCCCAATAAGCAAGCACATAACCATCCAGTCCCCCTTTGTATCTGAGTGCATCCAGTTATACGAGCCTATTATTGTGCTCTACTGTACTTGACTGTGCTAGCTTTACCTTTCTGGATTTCACTTTCCACCGTAAATAATGCCCTCTCACGGTGCTGTGAAGTCCCACCGGTCACCTGTGGAAATGTTGAGTAGTTTTGAGTAGTCAAGTGTTTTATTTTTCCCCCCCAAAAAATCCCTGTTTTTTCAGATTTGTGTACCAAAAACACAAGCGTTCTTTGGAAGGGGACACCCTCTTGATTTGCTGATGATAAATCCTTCCTTGGTAAAAATGCTCAGCTGCACAACTACTGTGTAGACCACGTCTCATTTCTCATTATCCAGAAAAGAGAGCAGCTTGAATCGAGGCTCTGTTACAGCTGCTGTAATGTACACACTGCTGGTCAGCATCAGTGCCCACCTACTGTCCATCTCTTAGACCGACCTGCTTTTCATTTTTTTTGGTAATGGGGCTTTGATCATCCATAATGGCCAAGTGGCATCTTCTCAAGTTTGCCAGCATATATTTGAATATCAGTTTTAATCAGTAAAAGGTTTTCCACTGTGAGGACGAACGTTTCTGCTTATGAAAGTAACGCCACTGATCGTCCAACCAGTGACACTTGAGCAAATCAACCTTACCTACCCCTAGTATTTTACCACATCGTATATCCATATTCTTAATACATTCAGGCTGGTAAACCTTTTGCAAGTTCTTCAACTGATGGGGTTTTCAGCATCACCTTCATGTCACGTCCTCAAATGCTTCTAATTGATAAGATTATGGAAAATTCAGATTTCCATCACACGTTGGTAACCTCACACAGACAACTGATGTCATGAGATCACTTTTTGTTTGATTCATGAAACCACCTGGCCACGCTCCAACCTGAGCACAAATGGAAGCCATAAAAGGCCAGACCAGTCAGCATCTTTTGAGAAAATTGCGGATGTGGTTTAGGTGATGACAACAATGAGAAGCGACAGTGTGCATCAACTTAGAAAAAAAAACAAAACACCATGCCAACAAGCTTGCAAGAAAGACAAGATAACTAAAGATAAATGTTTGATCCAATGACCTGCAATGCATTTTTATGTTTTATTCTTTAATAGGATCCTATAAGAAGTGCAATCACACATTACTTGGAAGCATATTTGGAAGTTCTGCCACCAAATAGTTACTGTTTTTCATAAACTTCCAAAAATGTAACTTCAGAGTTGACCCTGTCATTCTTTTCCCCAAAACAGAGGATAGCACTGAACCTTTACTCGCAACTGAGTATGACTTCCACATCTCCTGAAAAACACACTCAAAATCATCATTTCATGAGTAGTTTGTTCCCTGCTGGACAGGTACAAATGCAAGAATGAGTATGAGTATGGGTTTACTGTATTAATACTCCGGTTAAATTTTTGATTGTCTAGTTCTTGCAGAAGTTGGTTTCCTAACGTCGGAGTAGTTTGCACCACATTCTTTGAAAAAGGGCTTTCATTTTCCATGTATGTGTTTTATTATTTAAGACTTTGACTGTTTTTTATAAGATTCCAGTTATACACTCGAGAGCTGTCTCAGACTGCTAAGATAACACCTTCTCTCCTCGTTTCCATGGCAACCAGTGGTTATAATACAGTACATGCACATCAAAGAGAATGAAGAAATAGATCAGCAATCCCCAGTACTACCGGCTGACTGTTTTTTGACTCCTAAGGAATGAAGAAAGGGCAATGTTCAGACTGAATCGAGCACTCACTTTTGAAGACTGGAACATGTATTCTTAAGCCCGCACATTACACAGGTTGATTTGCCACTTTGGCTCATCTGAAGTCAAAATCCAGCAGAACAAATCCTGTGCAGCAGTTATTTATTTCTGCAAGCAGAAGCCCAGCCTTTCCGAGCACAAGTTATATATTCAAGACATCTCTTCCATGCCTTTTGCAGTCCACATGGTTGGTCCTCTTGCCATATTATGATATGACCATGAATAAAACCATTGAAAAAACTTTTTGAACTTTAAACTTTTGTTGTGTTAGTCTGAAAATTTTGCAAGATGGGTTTGACACATGGACTTTTAGTTCATCTAAAAAAATATAAATAAATAAATAACTGCAACAAACATGAAGCAAACCCACAAAACACCTTTTGTGGGATTATTTTGAAACCCTCTGTTTTATGCTGTAAGGGTCCAGAATGAAAATCTTGCCCAGGGTTCCAGACAGTGTTGGATTGGCCTTCGTGCATTAATTCTCTCGCTTGCAGACAGAGATTATCTCCCCTCGGCTTTTTCTTTTCTGCTCAGTCTCAGAGGCGCAGACTTCAACAAGTTCATGATGCAAGTATCTGAAGTATATTTCACGAGCAGATCCTACAGTGTTTCTTGGCCGGCTGTATGAATGAGCAAGCGCGGTTGATGTTCATCTCATTTTCACTGTTAGTTTAAGTCCTTTGTTTGATTTGCAACTGCAATCATTTATTATGTTTCATGCGATTTTTGTGGTGTTTTCAGTCAATTTGAAGTGTCATGGTGCAATCGTTTTTGATATGAGATGTGAAAATCCCCTTTGAATAGCAAAATGCAAAATTCATCCTCCATGAATGACAAGAACAGAGCGCTGCTTGAATTTTAAAAACATAATAATAAAATAAAATGGCATAAGTGCTGTTTAGAAATGTCGCTGAATTCAAATTCGTGATGACAGAAGCCCAAGACAAGACACTGAAAAGCATTCATTTCAAAGATTCATTTTTATTTTTCTTATCTTTTCTTCTCCCACAGGCTGTGTGGTGACAGTGACGGGGCGGATAACGTTCACCAGTAACAAGTCCATGGAGATTGAAGTGTTTGTAGATGCTTCCCCGCTGATGGAGCCAGAGAAAGGGAGATACCGTGCCGTCTCCGCCTTTTTCACTTACATCTCCTTGGACAAGTACAATAGGCCTCAACCTGTCCCTCCTCTCAAGGTTGGTACCTGCTTTCACAAAGTGTGTCACATTATAAAGCCGGGATCAAGCACTTTTCAGGGTGCAATCACATAGGACGCAATGCTGAGTCAAGTTACACAAAATGTGATTCACACTTTGACTATCCCATGCGTGCACTGTGGATTGGGAGAGCATCTTATTATACAAACGGTTTATGCAAAATCTCTGTTTCTCTTTCTCACCACTGCAATGTTAGAAGTCACAGCTTATTTAAATCCCTTTTTCATGTCTTTCTGCTGAGTCATTGCCTTAAAAACCCTGCGCCGTTAGGAGAATTGAATTGGAAAGTGTTTTTGGGGGGAAAAAAAATCACAAATTCTTTACAAATTCTGAGGCGATTCCCATTATTGCCCGGAAGAAATCACAAAGAGAACTCACCCACAAGCCTCATTGCTTAATGTATTGAAACTGCACACACACTGGTTGTAGCCGGTTCAGCATTACATAACAACTGAATGTTCACAGCTCGTCGTGTCTTTTCTGCACTTCACGTCCTGATGGTAGCAATCCCACCATCACATCTGGAAAGCGCACAGCCCGACGGAAACGGTCCTTGATGGGGCATTTTTGCGTGACTGGCCAAAGGCGTCGATACTCTTTTGGCGTGTCTGCTTATGATCATTAAAATCATGTTAGGACAGCTGGAGACAGGATTCACATATCCTCCCAACATCCCTGGACACCCAGACCGGGCGGATGCAGCACCTGTTGCAGCACCAGGGTGGAAAGCGTGCGGTGTGTTACCTGGAGTGACACCAGAAGTGTGTCTGCCGTGTGATCTGGCTCTGCATGATTTAAAAGACAGCGCACTTTGATGATCCAAGCCCCATCTATGTGCAAGCGCTGTATGTGCAGGCTGTCTGTTCAGCAGATTTAAATGATTTCTTGGCAGCCTCCACCCCTCCCCTGGCAGTCTCTTTGATTATGCCTTAAAAATTCAGTCAAATTTTCTATGAGATGAAGCTGTCAGTGAAAATGGGAGCGAGGCGAGAGAGGGGTCATTAAAAGCACATTCCAAACATTCAGTACGGGTTTCGTGAACTCAGCTTTGTTTTTAACATTAACATTTAGTTAATTTTAATGATAATGGTTATTGCTTCACATTTTGTGACTCACAATTCATATTCAGTTTGATGTCTTCGGCCTTCATTGGCATCCTTGTCTTGCCTCTGGGAACCAATGGGATGTTAGAAACATGTTGGAGAATTAGATTTGTATGAAGAAAGGCACAAATGCACCGATAGCCTGTACCACAAGTCTGTGTGAATCGGCCTCCAGAATCGTGACTAATGATAGTATTGATTTTGGTTTTTAGTCAGTCAACTCTTTCATGGCGGCTTGGGTGAGCGAAAAACTTGCATGGAAGTTGCCAGACCGTGAGCAAGCCCTAAATCTCTTCCCTGTGGCTCTGTATGTTTGCACTGAGGCTGATCATTAAACTTTTAATTTGGGCAGAATAGTGCTTATGGCGGGGAAATGCTTTTGACAGGGCTAAGACAGAGCAGCAGGGTTTTAAGGGACATGATAAGTGGAGATCACACCTATTTTGTGAGGCACCCTAACCTACAGATATCCACTCCAAAAAAACAACAAAAAAAAGTGTAATGTAACTTTCCAAGATGGGAAACTGCAGTACAATTAACCCAAGATCGTAAATGAAAGATGTTGCCCAGCACTGTGTCTTTGGTGCTTCACCGCTTGCGTGAAATAGGGAATTTGGAAGAAGAAAGCCATGCGTGTCATTGCGGATTATAGTGATGCATAGAACTGGGTTGTTGTAGTTTGCCCTGTTTCCTATTTTCAGCGTTTTGCATGTTTTTACACTTAATTTGGTCAGTCTGATAGGAGAAAATGACACCTAAGTTTGTTCTTCTCTCGTTTGTTTGATGTTGAAGGTGATCAAAACGCAATTTTCGGCAGCGAGAAAGTTTTGCCCCCTCCCTAAATCAGCCCAGTTGAAGGGATTTTTTTTAACAGTTAGCTGACTGAACACTGCCAAGCTTGGTAATAGTCAGCCCTGCCCAATACAAATTTATTCTGACCATCAGACTGAAGTTGCCAGCACCAAGATTAAAGAGGCATATTGTGCCATGATAAAATCAGAGAGTTCTTGATATCTATCAGTCTGAAAAGGATTACAAAGCTATTTCTGTGGCTCTACCAAACAGTGAAAGCTACATTCTCCACTGGGAGAAAATTTGGAAAAGGGAATGGTGAAAAAATAGTGACTCTTCCCAGGAGTCACTGGCTTGCCAAAATCTCTCCGAGAGTGCAGTTTAAAAAAAAAAACCAAAAAAAAACATCTAGGAGGTCACAAAGAATCCTTGAATAACCTCCACAGGAGTGCAGGCTTCTCATGCTGAGGTCAGTGTTCATGACTCTTAAATCAAAACGAGACCGGGCAAAAATGGGATTCATGGGCGAGGAGCAAAGCAGAGACCGCTGCTCCAAGAACATGAATGCTTGCCTCAAGTTTGCCAAGAAGCACCTGGACGATCCCCAAGAGCTTTGAAAGTATGTTCTGTGGACAGATGG
>OMLB01055748.1:0-14116 GCA_900302555.1 Myripristis jacobus
AACGGGCGAAACTGCCCAAAGATAGGTGTGCCAAGCTTGTGGCATCATATTCAAAAACACTTGCTGCCAAAGAGGCATCAACAAAGTATTCAGCAAAGGCTGTGAATACTTATGTACATGTGATTTCTCAGTTTTTTTATTTTTAATAAATTTGCAAAAATTTCAAAAAAATGTGTGAATACTTTCCGGATGCACTGTATAGTGACAGACACACAGACAGACAGACAGGCAGGCTGACAGGCAGACAGGTGTTCTTACAGGTGGGGTGTTCCTGCAGGTGGGCGGGTTCTCTCTGTGTCTCTGGTAGTTCCTCCTGACGAGCTCCAGCTCGCGGCCGCAGCGCTGCAGCAGCAGCTCGTAGTAACGCTGCAGCTGAACCCCGACGCCCAGACCGCTCTCGAACACCGCCAGCAGCTCCAGCATGCGCTGCGTCTGCAGGAAACACACCGCAACACGTCATCTACAGCGGGAAACACACCGCAACACGTCATCTGCCGCAGGAAACACATCATCTGCCGCAGGAAACATGTCATCTACCCAGGAAACACACCGCAACACGTCATCTACAGCGGGAAACACGCTGCAACACTGTGCTGTTTTTCCCTTGTTAAAGTAATTCTGGCAATCTGGTAAATGCCTTTTTTTCCCTGTTTTTGGGGAAAATTTGAATTTGCTCAGGTTTCAGGAGGTTAACAACAATTGCAAAACTAAAACTAAAGTAACTAATTACAATGCAGATACATCTGATATTTTTTGATATGTAATCTGACACATTTTGCTGGATTAGGGTTGTCAACACTTCTGTGACATAATTATCTACATTTTGTTCCATCAACCTGTTATGTTTAATGTGACATTTTGTTACATTTTGTTACATTTTATTATATTTTTTCATTTCGCTCAGCTGGGCTGTGCTGGTGGCTGTGATCGACCTCTGGTATCCAACACGAGGCCCTGGCAGATCTTGGCAGCTGCACGGTGTTGGTGGAGGTCGGCACTCCTGGGCTAAAAATGTGCTCGGCCAGTAGGTGTTAAACTGTCGCCAAGAGCATGCTCAGGAGGGAATCTGTTGGGTTTCTTTGTTTTCTTTTCTAATGTAATTTGTAGAGTGTGGTCTTTACCTGCTCTACCTGTAAAGCATCATGAGATAACTTCTGTTGTGATTTGACGCTATATAAATGAAGATTGACTGACTGATTGATTGATTAAAAAGCGTGAAACTCACAGGCAGAGGCTGGTTGAACCAGAAGTCCAGCAGCGACTGAAGAGACTGGAACAAACCCTGAATCTGCAGCTGGAAGTCTGCATAGTCACGTTCAAACTGACACACACACACACACACACAAACACACAAACACACACACACACACAAAGTAATCATATCACACTTGATAGAAATAAACTCTTATTGGCTGCAGCTGCTCTGGTGGTCAGTCACCTCCAGCTTGCGGTGGTCCAGCACGTCGTACGTTCTTGACTTGGTGGTGGACACGATGGTCTGGTAGCGAGCGTAGATCTTCTCGATGCCCTCCACCTGGAGTTCACATCAGCTCAGTTCAACACAGCAAAAAGCAAAAACAGCAGTAAGAACAGTGAAGAGACGTCTGGTTTCACCTTGATCTGCTGCAGAGCGGCCAGCTCCTCCAGCGTGGACGCCATGTTGGCGATCTTCTCCAGACGCCTGCAGAACGCATCGAACTTCCCAAAGATGTAGTTCTCACTGCCAAAGAACCAAAGAGCCTTTTATTTCAGCTGGAAGGTTTGCTCTCCATTGTAGCTTCGCTCTTCACGTTCCACATTCAGGCCAGCGGGGACAGATTCAGGTAGCTCAGGAGCTTCTGGACAGACGTTGTCAGGAACATTTTTCACTCTTTTTCATGAACACAACTTCTAGTTTTGCAGTGACCCATGCACTGAAGACCCACCTTTAAATCTTCTAATCAGCTGAGCAAATAAGAAGTCTGTCTTTCTCTATCTTTTGTACACAGATAGATGTGCTGTTGCATGTTAAAGTCCTCATGAAATGACCTCACGTGACCTCTACTTCCTGTAAAACAGCATCAGCAGTGACATCATCCTGCACTAATGGGTGTAATTTAAATTAAATTAAAAGGACTCTTATTTTCTTGATCTGCTGTATTTCCAGTTAAAACAGGAAGTTTCGGCAGTTCCATTCACAGTGCAAACCAACAGGATCTCAGTTTGGGAGAGACAGAAACTTTTATTTTGAAGGGACGGGTGGATGAGAGAGGAGGTTTTATTGGTTGAAATGTGGCGCCGCTGAAGCTCACTTCCTGTTTACCTGAACTCAAACTGACGGGCCTCAGGGTTTTCTCTCAGTTTGTCTCTGATGGTCTGGAAGCTTCTCTGGTACTCCACGTTCAGTTTACAACACTCTGAGATCCGCTGCAACAGCACGGGCCTGGCACACACACACACACACACACACACACACACACACACGCACACATTAATACATAGTTGAATACAAATAATCAAATCCAGATTAGTCAAGTGTAATCTAATCTAATCTGCTGTGGACCTGCTGTGCTCCCAGATCTTGGCCACGCCCTGCAGCAGGTGGGTCCTGCAGGTGTTGATCATCTGGTTGGTGACCTTGATGAACAGAGAGGTCATTCTCTCGGAGGTGTTGTAGTACTGGGAGACGGTGTGGATCATCCGGATACTGGTCATCAGACTGGGAATGTGCTCCAACATGCCGGTCTGGAAGAGAGACGGAGACAGACGGAGAGACGTTTCTACCTAAATCTGCCGCCGTGTTTCCTGTCTGATTTATTTTGAGTTTTCCGGCCGCGAGGCGTCCTCACCGGAGAGCAGCTCCCCAGCGGCCCAAAGAACCTCTCCAGCGTGTAGAGGAACCTCACGTTGTCTTTGGCCTCGCTGGCCACCGCCGTGATGTCCCCGTCCTGAGAGGCAACAGGCAGTCAGGCCAACAAACAGCCAGTCAGTCAGGCAGTCAGTCAACCTACTTCTCCGTCTGTCATGCGACATGATGCTTTGGGATATTTTGCTCTAATTTCAGCCACAGTGTAAATAGGAACTGGCCTGGACTGGATCCCACTAAAGATCCAACAGGTCAAACTGGACGGCACTGGTTACAGACTGGATCAGACTGGACTGAGCTAGACTTGACTAAACCAGCTGAAACCATCAAGACAAGACTAAAGTAGAATAAAGCAAAACAGACAGGACTAAACTAACTTTTATCACTGTAAACTAAACAATATGAGGCGACGCTGAGCTAAATTAACCTCAGCTAAGCTAAAATGACAAAGACAAGAACAAATTAAGCTAAACTCAACTCAACAAACACAGACAAAACAAACGAGCCAGACCAAACTAAACTGAACTGAGATCATCTAAGGTAAACTAATCATAGAGAGAAAAGTCTAAGGTAAAGAAGGGTAAGCTAAGCTAAACTAAGTTAAAGTAAATTAAATTAAGCTAAACATAAAAAGGCAAGTGTAAACTAAACCACCGTAAGCTAACCTAATTTAAACTAAGCTAAATTAAAAAAGACAAGTGCATGGATATTTTTTTGCAGTAAATACTTTCCTGTTTTGTGCTAAATTTACCTTTTAGTGTGGAATCAACACGTTTTATACACGAGGCCCTTTGGCTAGAAGACAGCTGAGTTTTTCAAAATGGAGCTGCACCTTAAATGAAATTACTCTCTGATCGGCTAAACTGAACTAAATAAAACTAACTCAAGATAAACTAAACTTAAAGTTATGCTCAGCTAAGCTCAGGTGTGTGTGAGTTAGCGCAACACTGACCAGCTCCCTCCAGGTTCGAACAATTCTGGACTTGGCGACCTGCAAAACTCCCAGAGTCCTTTTCACCAGAGGGCGCTTTAGCTCCTCCATCAGACTGTCGTACACACACACACACACACACACACACACACACACACACACACACATTTGTACACTTAAGAAAATTGCAATGAGTTTACATTCATTTACTGATGTACAACTTTTGTAAATTACAGTGTGTGTGTGTGTGTGTGTGTGTGTGTGTGTGTGTGTGTGTGTGTGTGTGTGTGTGCTCACCTGTTGAAGGTGGTCATGCGTCTCTTCCAGTGCTCCAGCTCCGCCGACGGTCCGACGTCATCGGCCTCCCTCCTCATCTGCTCGCTCTCTGTCAGCGCCTGTTTGATCTGATTGGTCCACACCAAGACCACGCCCTCCAGACACTCCACCAGCTCGCTGTTATTGGCTGAGAGGAGAGAAACAGGCCGTCAATCAAGTTCATTCTTCTTCTGTTTTCTCTCCATCTTTGTTGCTCAGCTCTGTGTTATTTCTGCACGGCACCTGTCAATCAAAATGGTGTGGGCGGGGCTTGGAGTTTCTGTTTTCTTGCGGCTATCGCTGCTAATGCTAACAACCCACTTGTTCTTCTTCTCCTTCTTCCTCCTGCATGCTTTTTTTCTCAGAAATCTGCGAGTCTGTTCACAGAAACTCACCACTTTAATCTCAGAGTATGTCCAGAGTATTTTTCCCCGAGTCTTACCCTCCCGCCCCAGCTCCATGACGTTTTTTCCCTACAGTGGCCCTAATATGCCATCACAGTATTTTGATGTAAGAATAGAAAGACTCTGATTTTTTCAGTTGTTGAGTAGATGCCCAGCATGACCAGGGGGGTGGTAGGCACCAGGCGGCGTGCAGGGGCTGCTCACCTGCAGAGGTGAAGTCTGCAGGGCTGCTCAGGTGTGTGACGGCGGCAGGAAGCTCCGCCTGCTGCAGCTGGAACCTGTCCTCCATGTTGGCTCTGGCCGAGCTCAGGTTCCTGACGAACTGATCCACAGATGACAGGAAGGACTGGACATCTGGACAGGAAGCTCCGCCCTTCACAGCGCCCCAAGTCTGCGGGAAACAAATCGCAAAAAAAATGTAAACCATCAGGGACGCCGTCGTGTTCGCACAGTCCTTCTCTCAAGGTGTTCAAGTCCTTCACTGCAAAACATCTGAAGTCATTTGGTCTCTTCTACCATGTGCAAAGCTTGTTTTTATTTAAACAAGGTAAAAAAAAATATCCACCAGTGAGATGAGATAATCTGAGATAATCCGACTTGATTCCACTGTAGTTTCACTTGTTTCAGTTGTTGTTTTTCTGGGAATGAGTATAAATGTGTTGAAACAAGGCAGGATCATGAAAATGACACTTGATTCAAGAAAATTCTGTGAAAAAGTTGAGTTGGAAACAAGTGGGATTATCTCATTTTTACAAGGGCGTTTGGATTGAGAAAAAAAATTACGGATTTTGGTGGGGGGGTTATAATCCAAGGAAAAAACTCAAGAGTATCCAAGATGAAAGGCAAGAAAGAAAACTCGCACATTCTCTGAGATTAAAGTTAAAGTAAATTTTAGGGAAATAAAACTCACAAATTTATGAGTAAATAACTTAAAAATTCTGAGACTGCTGAGATTGTAAAGTCACAGATTTATGAGAAAAAAATTTAGTTGTAAATTTATGAGAAAAAAAAACGCAGACATGTATGGGGCAAAACAGAAAATTATGAGGTTATACAGTCACAAGTTTGAAAGAAAACACAGATCTGAACACATGATCTGCTGTCTGGCTTGTTGCCCGGACCGACCTGCAGCGACCTGAGAGCAGGTAACATGACGTCGGCCAGCAGAGTCTCCAGGCCGCGCAGCACGCCGCCGCCACCGTCCAGCACGCTGAAGTTCACTTCCTGTCAACACAGGAAGCACAGGAACACAGGAGCAAGAGGAAAGCCAACACAGCAGGCAGAGCAGTCGAGCCGGCCGGCCGACTGCCTGGTTGACTGGTTCATAGCGAAGCGCAGAGTGAAGCAAGAGTGTGTGTCGTGTCGGTGCTGACCTGGTGCACGGTGGCGCTGGTTATGGCTTTGTCTGTGGTCCTCAGGAAGAACAGACACTTCCCCAGTAAAGGCTGAAAAACACACAGAGAGCTGATGCTGCCTTCAGGCTGAAGTGGCAAACGTGACCACAACATGGTCAGATTGGGCCTCGAAAAACTGGCTAACAACAGGCACCAAAAAACTCAGAGGAATAAGTGCCAGAGTCTTCAACAAGGATGCACCAGAGTCAGGCAGGGTCCCAAGTATGCAGGCTTTATTTTCTGTTAAAGATCTTCAACCGGAGTCCACCAGGAGCCGTCCCTCAAGAGAACTGACTCCAATCCACTCGTACAACATTTTTTATTTTGTTTAAAGGGCCCTCCCAGTTTTTGACAACGAACCTGAGGGGCGACCCTCTATCTGTCCTTTCTGGGCTATTTTCCGGGCCTAAAATAATGTTGTCATTGGGACTTTCCTCTGGATGCTGCAATGTCTTCCCAGACCAGTTCTGACTGGTTCAAACCAGCTCATGATGAGCTCTGTGCAAGATCAGCACAAATTCAGCCCTGACACCATTATATTCCGGCCCGATCTTAACTTAATCTCTTAAACAATTAACATCATGCATACAAACCTTATTTTTACTTAAATCACATAACGGTCTTGATTATTTAACTTATACATTGTTACTGCTTGCTGCCTTTTGATTAAAATAGTTTCCACGACGCCACATGGGATCCACCTCAAGGTCCTGACTTGGAAACAGCGTTCACGTCAATGATAATAACCTTAGTTTACCTTCGCTGTTTTCCTTTAGTGTCACTTGACTGAGGCCAAGGTTAATGTCCTCAGAACACCTGTCCTGCAGTTCTGATTGGACAGCACGCTCCACGACCACGGCAGCAGATTTAAACCACAAACACACACATCTGACACCTTCAGGGAACCCAGAGGGAGAACTGAAGATAACATGTGCTTTGTCAAACTTATATTGACATTTTTATTGAACTTATTATAGCGTAGGCTGCTTATTTCAGGAATTAAACGCAACTGATATTTTCTAAATAAACATTTTTTAATCAAATCTCATGCACCCACTGCAGTACTCCAACATGCCCCTAGGGCTTCACGTAACCCACTTGAGAACCACCAGTGCAGACAATGCGAAACTGTGTGAGTGTTGGGTTTGGGTTGCCTTGCTAACCAAACACAGAAACAGCAGCAGGTTTCTTTCCCTTAGCAACACAACACAGACTGGAAAGCAGCAGTCAGTCAGACAATAGTGAGTAAAACACAGTATTGAATATCTGAGCTGCTGCATGGATCATCTTCCTTTGAATAGCAGCTGTAAGTCACCAAGTGCTTCACGTAATCTGAATTAAATTGGAACCAAGAGCAATAGAAGACAAAAAGAAATAAAGAAAACAATGACATAAAACAGTAAGAAACAAGATAAAACAGTAAGAAACAAGATAAAACAGTAAGATAGCCTCAGCAGAGCAGCACTCAGCACCTTAGTTCACCTGGGATTGTACCTGAGGACGGGGAATTAACTCCTTTGTACTTTACCTCTGAGCTTCCTGTGGTGAGGAAGAGCTTCCTCTGAGCCGGAGTGGAGGAGGACACTGCCTCCATGAGGGACGGAGGCTGGGCGACACACACACACACACACACACAGAGAGAGAGAGAGAGCTGATCAGCAACCTTTGATCAAATATGAAATGTGACCTCAGGTGATGACTGTGGGAATGAAAAGCAAAACTGACCTGTTTCACGTCTTGAAAGAAGAAAATCAGCCTCCTGGATCCGTTGGCAGAGAAGAACTCCTCGATCAGACTGAACTGGGAGGAACAGGCACGATTTCATCCAAACATCATGAACGTACGGAAAAATGAGGGAAAGCAACTCGGAGGAATTCTCAGGTGAAATCTGTGGCACTCTGATGTCTAAATATTTCTCAAGCTTTTCTCTAACTGAGTAACTTGACCATGGAGTAACTGATTACACCTTTATGTGTGAGCAAATGTGCTGAACTAAACTGGACTAGACTGGACTAAACTGAACTGCACTGCATTGGACTAGACTAGACTGGACTGAACTGGACTGCAATGAACTGGACTAGACTGGACTAAAGTGGACTAGACTAGATTGGACTAGACTAGACTGGACTGAACTGGACTGCAATGAACTGGACTAGACTGGACTAAAGTGGACTAGACTAGAATGAACTGAACTTTAATTAACTAGACTGGCCTGGACTGAATGAAGCTGGACTGGATTAGACCGAACTAGATTGAACTGGACTGGACTGGACTAGACTCGACTGACCTGCGCCAAACTGGACTACACTGGACCGGACTGCACTGAATTGGACCGGTCTAGACTGGACTGGACTGGACTAGATTACACTAGACTGTACTAGACTGTACTGGACTTCAATGAAGTGGTATAGACTGGATTGGACTTAGCTTGACTGAACTGGTTTGGACTGGACTGAGCTTTGCTGGGCTGAACTGGACTGGACTGAACTGTTCTGGACTGGACTGGACTGCACTGAACTGGACTGAACTGGACTGAACTGGATTGCAATGAACTGGACTAGACAGGACTAAACTGGACTAGACTAGAATGGACTGAACTTTAATTAACTAGACTGGACTGGACTGAACTGAACTGAACTGGACTGAATCAGCCACCTTGTCATCAGAGAGCAGGGCGTCCTCCACCTCGGGCTCCCCCAGGGTCCCGGCATCCACCAGCCTGCTGATCAGATATTTGTGTCGTCCGTCCAGCGTCGCTCGCCGCTCCTCCTTCAGGGCTCTGGCCTGTTTCATCATCTCCCGCCTCGCCTCATTGGACAAAACCACCGTCCGCTTACCGGACACCTGGAGAGAGAGAGAGAGAGAGAGAGAGAGAGTCAGTCATAAATACGTTCATAAATATGTTCCCTCTAAATTTTATATTGATAAATTTTGTCCACAATGTTTATTAAAAAAAATGAAAAACAAATTCCAGTATTATGCCCATATATTGGTCTAACTCAGTGGATTTCAAACTTTTTCATATCCTGGACCCCCAGGTTGACCCTCATGAGGCCCTGTACCCCCACTGGAAGTGTCGTAAATTGCCAAATAAATTCAAAGTGCTCAGATTAAATCATCATGTTCAAATAATCACTGCTCCAGATTTTGATTTTGTGAATTAATCCTTTGACACCTAAACTGAGTCACTGGATTTCTTTCAAAAACAGGGAGGGCAAATGAGCAAATTAGCAATAATGCAGCAATATCAGGATCAGTAAAGAAAACAAAAAAGCAAACAAATACAAAACAAAGAACAAAAATACAAAATATAAAAATTAAAATTAGACATTTAAAGCACAGATCAGTGATGCTGCATCGACATCAGATCTTTTGTGTTTAAAAGCATAATTACACGCTTTCACAAGTATTTAAATTCAGGTGAAATTACACTAAACCACAGATAAAACTCATGGCGCCCCCTGCTGGCCAGCTGCTCATACTTCCTACTCACAGAGGTGCTGGCTGTGGGGGAGGGAGCGGCTGCTGGTGAAGCCATGTGATTGGTCCTTCTCAGGTTCTGACCTCCTATTCGCCGGTGTCCTCTACCAGTCGCCTCTGCTGATTGGAGGAGAAGACAGAGGTGGGTGTGTGTGTGTGTGTAGCAGAAGTTTTGGCAGGAAATTAAAGAACCGTCCCAGTTCCTCTGCATGTCCAGAGTTTCTCCAGAACGTTCCTGCTGATCTTCTCCCAGAGCGAGCAGAGTGATTTTAGAGCTGCCACATCATATTACCATTCATTCCACTAGTGGACTAGACTACACCCAACTAGACTGGACTGGACTGGAGTAGACTAGAGTGGACTAGACTGAACTAGACTAAACCTGACTAGACTGGACTGGACTGGAATGGAATGGAATGGAATGGACTAGATTAAACTAGACTGAACTGCATCGAACAAAACTATACTAGTCTGGAATAAAGTACACTAGACTAAACTAGACTAGACTGGACTGGAATGGAGACCATGGACTGGACTAGACTGAACTAGACTAGACTGGACTGAACTGGGCTGGACTGGACTGGAGTACACTGGACACGACTAGATTGACCTAGACTAGACTAGACTAGACTAGATCCGACTAGACTGGACTGGACTGGAGTAGACTAGACTGAACTAGACAAGACTGGACTAGACTAATCCTGACTAGGCTGGACTAGACTGGGGTAGACTAGACTGGACTAGACTAAACCTGACTAGGCTGGGCTGGACTGGAGTAGATTTGAGTGGACTAGACTGAACTGGACTTGAATGGAGGTCACTAGACTGGACTAGACTGAACTAGACTAGACTAGATTAGACTAGACTGGACTGGACTGCATCGAACAAAACTGGACTACACTAGAATGGACTAAACTACCTTTGACTAGACTAAACTAGACTAGACTGGACTGGACTGGACAAGGCTGGACTGGGCTTGACTGGACAGGTCTAGACTGGACTAGACTATACAAGACTGGACTGGACTGCACTAGATTGGACTGGACTAGACTAGACTACAATGGACTATACTGGACTGGGATAGACTAGCCTAGACTGGAATAGACTACACTAGACTATACTGGACTAGACTCGACTGGCCTGCAAAGAACTGGACTGGACTGAGCTGGACTAGAATGGACAAGACCAAACATTCAAAGTCACTGGGATGGAACTTAAACAGGAGTCTAAGCCTCAGGATTAGGATGAATGGCATCAGTCGGAGTAACAATATAAGCCTTAGTTAGTCTCAGTGTTAGTACTCATTTTAAAAGTGCTGTAACTGTAAGAGTTTCAGTGTCAGTGTGTCTGAACCTCTGCGCAGGTGAAGTAGAGGAGGTCTGGCTTTAGTGGAGCTCTCCAGCCCTGAGGTTCGACCTGCTCCTCCTTCCTCCTCCTCCTCCTCTTTCTCCTGCTCCACTGCTCCCAGGTCATCGTGGCTCTCCGGCCCAGGATCGAGGCTCTGTTCTGGGGCGGAAGGGGACGCCTGCTCCCCTGCCTGGAGCTCCGTGTCCGGGGAGGAACCGGAGCCTTTCAGCCCGGGATGTGAGCTGTGGACTGGGGCAGCGACAGGCCCCTCCTGCCCCTGTGGAGGCTGAGAGTCTGGATCAGACATCTGCAGACACACACACACACACACACACACACACACACAAACACACGCACACACACACACACAGGGGGAGACAGCCATTCTCACCCACATATCCATGCTCCTGATTGAAAACGTTCATCTATTTACTGATTAGCTCATGGATAGAACGTCAATAACTATCATTATAATTATCAATTATTTTTTCTAGATTTTATGTGAGAAAAAAGCCAAGTTGCTCAGATTGTCTTCCTTTTCTCTGTTCATATCTCTGTAAAATTGATACTTTTTTTGTCTGACTAAGGAGGACATTTGAAGACTCTGATTGGACTCTGATCACTTTCCTTCAGGCTTTGGCTTTATTTTTCCTTTTTTAAACATAAAATTATTCAACTGTTAAGCAGTACATTTAACCCTAACCCTAATTCAGTGTGTGACTTCCTTCACTTTCTCTGGACTGAACTTTTTTAAATTCACTTTAGAAATGAAATTCCTCTTTTTTTTCTTGCTGGACGAGCCGTTTCCTCCTGAACCAGATGAGATGTGAAAGTGAACGAGTGAAGGTTTTCAGAGTAAATCAGTGACTGACCTGAGAGCAGCGTCGTCTCCTGCCTGTCCAGGTCAAGTCTGTTGTTCTGAGAGTTGAAATGTCTCCTGGTCAACAGCTCACCCAAACTGACGCAGACCAGCCCATACAGCCTCTACCTCTCTCTCTCTCTCTCTCTCTCTCTGTCTTCCAGATGAGTGGACAGCAGGCAGTGGTCGAGCGAGGCAAAGTGTGAATGAGAGAGGGAGAGGGAGAGAGAGATGTGACCCAGCGCTGTGGTGAAACCAGGAAGTAAATCAACACCCAGTCTCCCAAGGCAAAGTTTGACGGTTGCCATGGTAACTATGGCTTGCAGGGAGGTGTGTTTGTGTGTGTGTGTTGGGGGGGAATGTTACACACTCAGCAGTTAAGCAACTAAATGCACAACAAAAACTAATTCCTTTGTATAAAACACATGTGATAAGAAAAACGTGTGTGTGTGTGTGTGTGTGTGTGTGTGTGTGTGTGTGTTCTGATTGTTCTGCTGCATGTTTCTGATCTGAGTTGCAGTGGATTTTACAGACACCAACTTTCAATAACCAAGACGTATTTTGCAGAGGACGCATCACGTCGCTGTGTTTTGCCTGCAAATCAAGTCAAGTCAAGTTTATTTCATCCATGAAAATGGAAATTACAGCGCTTGCACCCACCGTCATCATGCCCACAAAAGACCTCAATTAAGAGTAAATAATACATGCATGCCTATAGTTACAGGCAAAGACTGATTGATTGATTGAATTGTTTTATTTGGTGCTTTGAAGGAAGTACATAGTATCACATCACATCACTGTTCAGGAGTATGTGGCACCAAAAGGGTTGGGCTGAAAGCCAAGGCTTATGTGGGCCCACCCGATCTAAATAATACATTAACATCAAATTCACGCTACAAAGATAATAAATTAACATTAAATCCACACATATAGCTAAAAAGGTTCTCCAAATGTACGTTTAAAGTGCTTTAATTTCCACAGCATCAGCTGCCCTCTTGTTTCTCCTAAAATCAATCACTAGTTCTTTTGTTTTCTTGACATTGAGCTCCAGGGAAAGACTGTCACAGTAATCAACAAAAGCTTTTATCTCAGATCACAGATGTGTCCGGATTAGGATTAGGATTATGGTTAGGGTTAGGGGTAGTGACTGAAACTCCACCAACTAACGAACCTGCACAGAACACCTGCGTCTGCTTTCAGATGACGCGGGACGAGGGAATTTTTGACACCAAAACTGCAGCACACCACCGATCTCCATCCACACACAGCTAAGGCTTATGATGACCTAAATCTCATATCCTGATAACAACATATATATCACAATATAGCACATTTTTGGTAAATTACATGAATAAATAGTTTATATAAAATGACCACATGGAAAGACCTATTTCTTACTACATTTTGAATCATATACTTGACAAACAAAAGGTTTTAATCATCTTTGTTATTTTTCTTGATGTATTTGGAACCTTCGTGCAAATTTTCAGTTAAACAGTAAACAAAACATAAAATGTGTAAAACAGAAGTGAATGATGAAAGTCAGATCGGACATGCTTCCTGATGCTGGCACAGTTCTGGTAAAAACAGAGCGGTGAATGCACCGCATGGAGCCACACCTGACTGAGACCGTTTACCTTTCTGCCTCAGCTGAGCTGCAGGTGCGTTTGGCTCCAGCAGATGGCGCCACCGCCCCGTCCTCTCCAGGCTCCTATGTCCCACGCACCAACACCGGGGAGCTCTTATTTTGAAAATGACAGAGGAAACCACGAGTTATTATATTTCCTAAAATGTTGCTCTGAACAAGAATAATTCACATGTGTAATGAAAGTGTGTGGCTTTATGGAACACAGTGAGACAGGATCAGTGCATCATGTATAAAACTGTAATTACATCAAAGCACCAGCAGGTGGAGATAACAAGCTGTGCTGCTGCACTTGGACCTCATGGCTGATAAACACAGGAATACTGCACTTCACACACACACACACGCACACACGCACACACGCACGCACGCACACACGCACGCACACACACACACACACACACACACACACACACACACACACACACACACTGCATTAGATTTAGATTTCCAGTGAATAGCAAGGGGAGGTAAACAGCCTTCAAAATAAAAGTACAATTTTAACTTAAAGTTTTAAACCAAGTTGTTTCTATTTATTTTTTCTATGTAATTTAATCGTCACAGCTAATAAATGAAAACTCAGATTCATATCTGAGGCTGATGTTGAAGTGCAGCACAACATGTGGTCATTTGAAGCCTCCGGGCTGCACAGGTGACAGTGTGCAGCAGCCAATCAGAGCGCAGCGTGAGGTGAGCCCTGCAGCTCTTCCTCTGCTGCTGCAGCAGAGAAATGTGAAGCTTTCCTAAACCTCTTGGGCCTGAATGTGTGTTCATGTCGTGAAGCAGCAAGCAGCCGAGTCCCTTTTAATGTGTGGAGCGGATCTGCAGGTCAGAGTGGAACATCTGGGTTCTAATGGAGAGGGAACTTTCAGCGACATGACTGGGAAAAGTTTTTG
>OMLB01055749.1:0-13207 GCA_900302555.1 Myripristis jacobus
TGTAATGGACCCACACCAACTCTCTCACTTACTGACGGCAACCATTTCCCGTAACCCTCGAAGAACACAAACTCAAATATTCTGACCACATCTGTCACTGGTGTAATTGTATTTGTTTGTGTGTGTGTGTGTGTGTGTGTGTGTGTGTGTGTGTGTGTGATGGTGTGAGTGAGGGTGAGAGAGAGAGAGAGAGAGAGAGAGAGAGAGAGAGAGAGAGAGAGAGAGACCAGTCACCTTCACCTAGACAGGCTGACCAACATCCTACTTGTTTGAGGGATTGCCAGGGGCCGGAAGGAGGGAAGGAAAGAGAGAAGAAAGAGTCTTTTGCGAAGTGCAGACCTGGGCGTCTTCCAGGGTGAATGAGAATGAAATTTACAGGACCTTAAAATCCGAGACAGAACAACCTGTTTTTCTTGCCTTCACATCAAAAGGTGACCATTAGATAATTTCAAGCAAAGACTACAAAAGACTAGGGGTTGCTGCAGCATGATGTATGTGTATATATATACATATGTATATATGATAAGATCATATCAAGCTATACGCAATATACAACAGATGAGGAAATATCTGAAAATGCGGAGACAGGCATGAGAAAAAACCTGCTTTCATTTTTTAAATGTGCAGTAATAAACCTCTGAAAAATTCTTTTTAATACAGCCTTTCTCTGGCTTCATCAGACAATGATGAAACAGGGCACCGTCAAAAAAAAAAATTCTGACATATCATGAAAATTCAGATCACTAGTCACCTCATATGTCATCAAAATTTGTCTCACATGTCATGTTCTAATGTCTTTTGACGAGTGCGTAGCGTCAAACACGCATCAAAACGTTTTTTAAAAGAAAGGCTCCAGGACCCAAACTTGCAGTATCTGAGCCTCACCTTCATCACCCAGTTGTGGCTCAGCAGCCAAGGCAGCAGACGCCAGCAGCAAGACAGAGGAAAGGCAGTGCCATGGCAGCCTCTTGTCTTTACCGAGGGTTCATCAAGTCATCATAACAAACCGAGCAATGGTTCTGAGCAAACTTAAAACCTGATGACAAATCATCCATCAGTGGCCAGCAAGGATACAGAGTATTTTATTTGTCTGAAAAGTCAACATGGCCGTCAAGAGCGAGTGATGATGAAGTGTGCTAAAGAGACTTGGTCTGTGACCCTTGGAGTTCATGTGCAAACTCAAACAACAGGAACAGGAACAACTACTGTAGATCAGGGAGGACTTGGCTTTGGAGGGGTTTTGGATTTCACTGGAGAAGGAGTAACCAACACTTTCAAGCAGCTGCTGATTCTGCTACAGTGGTTCTCGAATGTACGTTAGAGCTCTACAGGGGGTATGTGAGATAATCAGCCTATGCTACAATAAGTGCAATAAAAATATATTCAGTATTTCCTCCAGGTTTCCCGAAGGTGTCAAATGTGTGTGTTTGTGGTTTAAATCTGCTGCCATGGTCGCCGAGCGAGGACGTTTGTGCATTATGATTGGGAAGCCATACAAAAATCAAAAATGTAGCAGTGATACAGCTGAAAACAAGGAGAAAGAAGTGAAAAAGAAGCAAAAACAGAGCTGACAAAATATCGTCAGTATCAGGTTGTTGTTTCAGACAATAATGTACCTCTTTAGGCTTTTTTTGTTCCAATTTTTTTGCTCTAGTCAGCGAGTACTTGGCTGAAAAAATATTAAATAGGTGGTTGCTTTACTGAAAAAAGTTTGAGATCCACTACTGTTTGGCATATTTGTGTGAACTGAACTTTTGGAGCCTAACTTATATCAAGAGCAAGTAGAGGGAGTGACTGGCGGCTGTGGACTCCATGTCCGCCTCTCCATCGCTGCCAGAACAGGGTGGCGACCTGCATCGTCCCAGGCTCAGGTTGCCCAGTTATGGTAAGTCACATTTACACCACACCCCTCTCAAAAACCACTTATGGTGTGTCTGTGTGTGTGTTGGCCTTTTGACATTTTTTAATACATTTTAAACTGGGGTAACTTGAGATTTTGCTTTTAAAGAGTGATGTGATTGAAAAAAATGTTGCGAGACGCTGCTTTAATGCAGAGATACGGGTTTATGTATAATGGAACAGGATATTAACAGGAAAGCCATCTAGTCTCGTTTGCTTTGTGGGAAATTACCAACAGTGAAGCTTTAATAATGATAATGGGGACCAGTGCACACAAAACATCTCAGACTCACATGAAGCAGGGTTGCCAACTTAAGCCATCTGGCTTGAGCGAGATGTTCATGTTACGGCCATGAGGCTGTGTATTGACAAGAACCTGGGGAAACGGTACATATCACGATGCAAGGGTTATGATTCAGTATACAGCAATACTGTAAGCAAGGTGATACGCTGCAGTCTTTCAAAAATCAAACTTTAGGAAAACTGATATCTAACAGTCAGGCATCTAAACACAACACAATGAACCACTCTCTGCCACAAATCTTTGCATGTAAACAATTCATCAAAAATCACTTTTGAGAATCGATACAGTATCACAAAACATAATAACTTCATACTCAAGTGTATCGATACTTTCTTACACCCCTACATGGGCCATCATTATCACTTCATCAACATTCATGTAACCAAAGCATTCCTAAACAACTAATTACTGGGTGTCGCTCTCTGTTGTCTGTAAACATTGCCTCCACCCCTTTCAACCTCACTTCGAATAACGTAGAACCTTTAATACACAATAATCAAAATATCTATCTCTGAAACACCTAAGCCATATTGCTTGTTTAAGATCATTTTACTCTGCATTTGAATTGTGTTTTACAGTCTCTTGCCATTTAAGAGGGAAACGCCGACTTCCCTTTTTCAAAAGGTTAAAGCAACTCTAAGACACTGTCTAATCGGTTAATTTCATGCGGAAGATGTACATTTTTAAGCCTCCAATCATTTTCTTCCCATGCCAGCTCCAATGAAATTTGTTTGGACTTTATTTGGCTAGGTTTTACATGAGCTAAAACAGTTCGTTTTCCACAGATGTACCATTCAGCACTTCATCATACACCAGAACAGTTATCCATTGGCCTGCATTATCATTTTGCCCAATAGTTTTAACTAAAATGCAATGTACAACAGATATACAGCAAATGCCCTCATGCCCTAACATAAGGTTTTTGGAGTTTTTCCCAAACCAGAAGCTACATTTTCTGAGTTTTATCGACTCTGAGTGTCTGTGATCGGGGAAGGAGCAACATGATGGGATGATAGTAAAGATCTGTGCTTGCTGGAGTATTCATAACTGCAGAGAGTTCCCTTATTCTGAAGTAGGCTACTCAGCTACATGAAAAAAGCTTGAATATAGTAATGGTAATGGTATAGTTTTCATGAAAATAGTTGACTTATCTACTTAATTTTTTCAAGCATCATGACCCTCCTTTTGGTAACAGAAGAAGTTAAAGCCCTGCAGTTTGCAGTTTGTCCTTCAGCAAAAACAGTCCATGCATTTTAGAGCTTATAGGTCAAAACATTACAGGCATAAACTTTATTAATCTTCATCCAAAGCTGTGTGTTTCATGCCACAATCGTCCCTCCGCAGGCCACCCCATCTAAAAAATCCTGGATCCACCCCTGTGTTTAATGGAAACAAAACCAATGGGTCAGTGATTTTGTTGGTGCTCCCTGTTCAAACCTGCTTACCAGGCCTGGATTCTGCTGAAGTATCGACCACAATCTACCGCAGAGGCTCTTGACAATAAAACAATCCATCCAAAATCTGGACAGTACATTAAACAAACTACAACCCACAACAGACAATAGTGCACACTGGCTTGCAAACAGCACGGCCGGTCCAGACCAACTGCAGTGAAGGAATGTACTTTGCTTGTTTAGTAGTGATAGTTTGTTTTTCTTGTAGGTCTGGATGGAGCCTTTGGCCAGAGGGAAGAAGGATAAATTCATTAAAGACGAGATGACTAGAGAAAGGCACTGTGCTCCAGCCCTGATGGGTTTTTTTTTTTTTCTCCGCATAGTTTTCTGTGTCCTGGTAGCACAGCCAATCTGACAGGTAATACAAATGGTTATAACATTTTCAGGAAACAATTTAGAGTTTAAAAGTATGGTGTTCACATTAAATACGATCATTTTTTGTGGGAAACATTTTTTTCCAGTTATTTTTGCCTCGCACCTCCTGGTGAGTGAATATAGAAAACCCATAAGATTTAAACCAAGTCTTCCAGGAGAACAATTGACAAGGCTAACTAAGATCCAACATGCTCAATTCAGGGCCTACAAGACCAATCATAAGTCAGTGTTACTCCTTTTATCCCTTTTGAAGAGGAGCAACTTAATAATCATTTCAAGCCTGCAAGGAGTTCCTAACACCCAGCTGTAGCCTAGCAGCAGGAATGTCCGTGTGAACCGGTGGTGGAGTTTGTTTGATTTCTAACCCCGGACCTTCTCTGATGTGACAGAGATCAGAGTGGGGCTCCTGCTGTGAGATGTCGGCCGGCTGAGTAGATGTGTGTGTTTGTGTGTGTGTGTGTGAGAGAGAGAGATGAAAGCACCTGCTCTCTGGCTCCTGGTGGGGTAACTGTGCATTTCCTGTGGCAACGCTGGGGGGAATTTAAATGGGATCAGCTCAACTCTCACTAATAACGTACGGGTCAAAGTTTCTCTCACTTGCTGCCTTTTTGTGTAATAATGCCATAATAGCTCGCTGTCTATCACTCTGCATATTAAGCCTAGTTTTAATTATTATTTTAAATGATTACAGATGTACCAGATCCAGTCATTTTCAGCAGTTCTGGATCCAGCTGGAGCCTAAGAAAATAATGCTACTTGACAAACCTCCTCCCTCATGCAGGTCTCCTGCTACTCTGCTGGAGTGTCATTTCTCCTGATTTTCTCTCATGCTTTGATCAGATTTCACAATATGCCTGTGTACTACATTACCAAAAGTGCAGGCTCCATGGATACCTTACTGGCACGTTTTAGGGGCTGAATCTCGAACCCAGTATCTGGCCGGATCTTAAAAATGTGGATTCAGTGCATCCCTACAAATAAATTAGTTACTGATAACGCAAGGACAGAGCTGAGCACGATGTTGCAGAATTTTATCACAAAGGCCACTGGTTTAATGTAATGTAAAATGTAAAACACATCACTGAAACATGTATGCAAACAAAGAGGTAGAGCATGTGTAGAGCATTTCGCCGTCCATTTCAGCCGTGAAATCGAGCCACGCTTTTGCCTTCATTGTGAAACAGCAATTTAGGGTTGATTTCACATGATGAGAGACAGGAAATTGCATCTAGGCAGACTTATGGTCTCAACTTAGCTCTTTATAAAAAAATATCCAAGTTTGGAGGCATCCCAGCAAAATGTTTACTGTGACTGGGAGATTAAGGTTCATGGTGAAAGACAGGCACAAACATCTCACAGCATTACAAAACACACAGACTGCTGGAAACAACAAATGACTGGAGAAACCAGTATACAAACAACTGCATTATCAAATTTTCTGATGATACAACCATACGTACTTACTTACATATTTACTGACAAAAGATGTGGTTACATTATGTTAACAACTCTTATCGGGGGGGAACTGCGATATCTTGCTGTAGGGTGCCTGTGGCAATTTAAGGTATACAGCATTTGTGCAGTGGAGACTAGGGGAGTGCGCAATATCTATCTGGGACCGTACGATATTCTTGGTGTGTATGTACTTGTGTATGGATCTGTGTGTGATGCTACTTCTTTACTGTAGTTTGATTGCACATGTAAACAGATACATTGTGTGTATGTGGTAGAGGCCCACCAAGGAAGTCATGAGTGCAGCTTACAAAACGAATTCAACACAATACACAGAGAGAGAAACCACCATAGAAAACAATATACACAATATGCCTCAGTCAGAAGTCAGAAGATATGACCTGTAGCTTTAATTCCTTGTGCAATGAATGAATGAACAAAGGTCAGACAAACCAACGCCTGCACAGCTTGTTAAAGCAGTAATCTGCAAGATCCTTCTTTTTTTTCTCATTTAGTGACATCTTTGGTGTTGGACTCTCATTCACTGCACTGTGACAGATTTTCTATTGATGAAGTTTGAGTTTTGGTAGGTGGCACGTTTTTCTTTGTCCGATCAACCGTGGTGGCTATGACTGCTCAGTTCTCCTGCTATTCACAAACTGGAAATGCAAAAATGCGTCCCCACCTGTGTGGCAGAGGATTTTGATTTTCACGGGAACTCAAGCTTTCATGCGATGAATCACCACTGTGTTATGTCAATCGGTGATAAGGGAGCAGCGCAAAAGACATTTATTTTTTATGAAAGTGTTGTGGATTATTACTTCGGGGACGATCTCTTTGTGTTCTTCTGTCCCAAACCATTTTTTAAATTATCCATGCTGTGATATCATCGCTTTAACACAGCTGGAAACAAACAACTGCACAGCACTACCTGCTCCCATAACGGCCCGCTGAATATTTTGTTGTACTTCACTTTGCTCCAGTGCAGCAATTAGGTAGATTTGACCAAACCACCCCCACCCACGCCCTTTTGCCTCAATCACCACAATATGTGGTTGTGTGTGTGTATGTGTGTGTGTGTGTGTGTGTGTGTACAAGACTTGAGCACAGCCTGCCATGAGTCTTTGGAATCTGTTGTTGCTTAATTAGTCTGCTAGTAAAAAAGAAAAAAAAAAACATTTAGAGAACTAATTTGCGTGCCTGCTGTTGTGCTCTTGAAATCCCCAGAGCGTTAAACCCCCCTCTCCTGCAGATTTATAAAATCACTTTAGCTGTTTTGTGGAGCGCTGCATCGGTGAGGCCTGCTGGGTTTACTTGTGCTGTAGTTATTTATGCGCCCCGGTGTCCCACTTTATTGCATCTAATGGTTTCATCTGTCTAAGGGCAGAGCTGAATGCGAGAGGCTCTTTGTGCTCTGCATCGTTGCAACCTAAAATGTAATATTCCCTGACCTCAGAAATTCAAGGCCATATAGTTTTGACATTTGTTACTAGAGAATTTTTATTGCAGCGACTTTACCACATCTTAGGGTTTGATGAATGAGTGATTTTAAAACATACAAATATATATAGGGTGTAAGAGCACTCGGATGAAGTATTTGTGGAATGTCTTTATACTTAGCTGTGAAATCTTATAAAATCAAAATCAAAATACTAATTAGCTGAGTTTCCATGAGTAGTGGATTAAAAGGGGGAAAATCAGGGGAGAGAGAGAGAAGAGAGAGAGCGAGCGAGAGAGTGAGAGAGAGAGAGAGAGAGAGAGAGAGAGAGAGAGATGGTCCAATTAGGCCTGACATTTAATGACCTGTGTGTTTGACTGCCTGAATGGACTTGTCTGCTGACTACTGGGACTTATACAGGAACAGAGGAGACTGACTGACTGACTGTGTGTGTGTGTGTGTGTGTGTGTGTGTGTGCCTCCTCCTATAGCCTCCTACTGGGAGCACTGGACCTTCTCCAGACTCTATTCTTCACAAGGGCCCTGAGCCCAGTACAGAAACTCATTAGAAAAGGCTTTATGTTGTCAGAGTCAATTTAGGGGCTCTGGGAGTGTGTATACATGTGACATGCATGTGTGAGCGTGAGCATGTGTGTGTGTGTGTGTGCATGTACGCGTGCCGGCATGTGTGCACATGTGTGTGGTTGAGTGTGTAGGTATGTGTGCACTGAATGTGTGTGTTTTAATATGTGTGTATGCATATATGTCTGTTTGTGAATTCATGTTTGCTTGAGTGAATAAGAGTATGTAGGTGTGTGTGTGTGTGTGTGTGTGAACATTTATGTGTGTGTGTATGTATATGTGCATGCAAGTGAGTCTGTGTATGTGTGTCTATGTGTGTGAGTGAGTGTGTGTGTTCATGCTCTGTGGCTGTGGCGAACTATGAGCATTAACTGCCCCCCTGCCAAACAGTGCGAGGGAGGGTTTTCTCACCGTTAAACATAAACATACCAAAATAAGAGACACCCATGTCTTGAGTGCATTAAATACATATTGTTTCCATAAGGGAGTGGTTGAAGACCTTTAAAGTTTCCCTTTAGAGTTGTGAGGAGGGGCACTTTGTGGTGTCAAATTTACCCTCTGAAAGCTTTTCGACAACAAATTTAGTCTGAGACATATGGTCTATATTCATGTCAGGTCTATGTGCTTTTTGAAAATAACCTCAAAGGACCTAAAGCATTAAAAGAATTCTAATTAGATTGGTTTTGTCTTAAACTGAGCTTCCTCTTGTTTTGGTTCAGACCTGGTGTGTTGATGCCCTGTGCCTTGCCCCCCTGTCCCACACTCTAACAAGGGTTTTCAACAATAATTTGAGAACTGCTGCACCAAGAAACACATAAACTCCAGAGTAGGTCCCCACAAAGGAATAAAATGCAGTGCAAAACTCATAATACAAGTAAAAAACTGTTGTATTACTTACAGTGCACTAAGTTTACAGTTACAAAGGGCACACAGACATGACAGAATGTGTTTTGACAAGTGCGCCTTCATCAGACTTTTAGTTATACAAACGTTTCTGAGAGACATAGCTGCTCTGGAGGCAGATGTAATATCACTGGTTGAATTAAACCTCCATGGGCGGAGAAAAAAATTACAGTTTTTCTGGGCAAGTAAAAGCTGTTCACTATCTTACTGACCGACCAGTAAGATAGCGGTTACCAGTACAGATAGAAAGGGCTTATAAGAACGATTACAAAAATACGGTCATGTTTTCCAGTAATTATCTGGCAAAGGGAGGAAAAAACACATGCTCATGCCAAACATGTAGGCTGCATGTTACTAGCAAAACATGCTTGTTTGCTCTGAGTGGAAAACATGACTATGCCGACATTCACCTCCATGCTAAAAGGAGGCATGTGTACCACATTCTGAATTCTCTTACATGTGGTGGGAAAATATCCTCATAAAGCCAGAGCACATACTATAATTAGCCGATGTCCTCCACTGTACCTGTAAAATACAACAGGTGTCTGTTAAAAGTAAATGAAAAGTCTTTCATGGGTTTACAGTGGATGTGAGGGAGTTTATTCAGGCTGTATGAGGCTTGGTCAGAACATGAGAGAAACATCATGGTACTTCATGCAACTTTAAATAAAGTACTTTCAATCAGTGGGCAAGCTTAATATTGATGGGTATGCATTGTCATTAGAATTTATTAAGTTAATAGTTAAACTAGTAATGCATATGCACTCAAGAGGTAGAAAATACTGTAGGTAGATAAGACGACTAGGTCTCAAAGCAGCTCATACTGCAGAACATGTGGATATACCAGTTGTGCTCCCAATAACTCAATGTTTCCTGTAAAAACCTCCTTTCCTGGACACCCAGGCAGTTATCAACCCAAACTCCCTGAGAAAGGCCATATATCGGCCAAACTCTGACTTAAATCTGTGTTTGTTGGATGTTTCACTCAAACCAGTTATTCTGAGAACTGTGTCCAGATGCACAACCAGTTTATCTGAAGCAGTGAAAAACAACTCAACACTTCACACAGAAAAGGAAGGGGTTATTCAAGGTAACAGAAAAAGGGAGGGTATTCAAGGTGAAATGAACATGAAGGCCACAGTGTGATTCTTGAAAAGTCCCCGTCAACACTGCTATGTAACATTCCCTGCATTCTCAAGTCGTTCTTTACAGCACCATAAAAATCGGATGTGCTGTACAACAACATGAGCCCAGTTCCAGGCAGAACCTCTCTAAAATGGTTCTTTACGTGCCAAAATGGGCCTCCACTATAACATAAGCCACAAAAACAATTTTCTCGTACTGTACAGAACCCATTTATGTGAATGTATGTGGGTTTTTTTCCAGGTTGCACGCATGCTAAGAGAATGATGCGGTATATAGTGTAACTAAGATCATGTGTTGCCTTTGTGTTTTTTTGTGCGTTAGGCTTTCAATGACAAAACCCCCATTACAATTATGGAAAATAATGATATCTATCTTCTTGCAATATGGGAGGGAGAGGACAGCCAAGGCTTGTAGTGGCTATTGCCCATGAACCACTTCAATTGCCAGCTAATGGAGTTTTTCTTTGTTTGAAATATGAGCCAACTCTGATAGGGCCCGGAGCCAAGAACGTGCATATATGCTTGCAGCTTACAAGAGCTGCAAAGTGGGTGGAGCTGTGGGTTTTGGAAATATCTTCTCCATTGTTTTTACCCACTTTTACTAAATTTTTCAAACTAATTTCTGAGAAATCTGTTGCTTTTGTATGTCAAATAGTGCTAAATACTACAGCAGCTATGGGCCACATCAGCTGTGTGAAGTCGTTTCAAATCATGGCTCAACGCAGCTAAACTACAGGAAACAGAATTTTAAGCTCTGTGACTGGCTGTTTCTCGACTGTTTCCCAACATTTTTATGCATGAAATTTTGTACCCTTGACCTATTCTCGGTGAGCCTGAATTATTTCAACACAGTTGCTGTTTGTTTGTACTGATGATTAAATCTAGGAGAATTTCATGTAAGAAAGTGTGTTTTTTTCCATTCAACATTCAACTTTTTAGACTATCCAGTATAAGAGACCTACCAAGCACAAAGAAGACAAAGATCAGACAGGCCACATGAGTGCCACACTGGCAGCTGTCAATAACAACCAAACAACCAGAATAAAAATGGACAACACAGTACAGGAAAGTAAAAGTTGTAGGCCTACCTTCATACTGTGTGCTGATAGTACTGAACTGAATGGTATCATTGTAAGGATGGGAAAAGCCTCTGAAATTTCTAATTGTAGTAAATATATTTATATGTCATTAGCTGTGGTCAGAGAGGAACCTCTATTATATCAAAGGAGGAGAACACTGATTGGCCAATGTCTGTTTTTTACTGCAAAAATTATCTTGTAGTCTTGCAGGGCCAGTCTTTAAACCTTCATTTGACTGTTTCAACAGGTGTGCTCTAAAATGCTTTACACCCATGGAGGCATGGCTCCCACGCCACATAAACATGACACATACCAGGGGACATGCTGGGTGTACGGGCTGGCTGAAGGCTCGGCAACAACAGTGGGAATGCAGCGGCAACCAAACAAAACACATGTGGTGTGACTGTGGCAGGCAACCATAACTGTTCTCGCTGGCAGTCGTGGAATTGTGTCACTTCTGACTCAAGCAACAATGCTAGGGCAGGGAGTTAGACAAGTTTTTGCTTTTCCTCTGTGTACTTTGTCATTCAACCAGTTGTGTTTGGTGTTTTCTCCATCTTTGTCATGATGAAATGAGCAGCGTGCCACCACAGGGTTCTGGAGTGTAACACATTCTCTTTTCACTTTTGTTCATGCTCTCTAACTGCATGTTGCTCTCATTCTTTCACTCTTTCTTTGACTTTTTCTCTTTTGCTCTTTCTTACCACAGTCTGCATCAATGCACAGCCTACTAAAACCGCCTATTTGACAATATGCAATATGCTTTAAAAGCAAGACTTTACAAAAAAGACTGCCAAAGCTTATAAAATCTACCAGAGTGGTTCTGGGTCCTCAGCCATTGCCCCTCTGCAGCAGTGAGCTCATATCCAAGTCTTACATAGGGCACAGGGCTCAAGCGCCGTAGTGAAGATCTGTGCTGTTTGATAAACATCAGAGCAGATACATGGGGCTATGTACGGATATATGACATGGGTGGACTTGATTCATGATTCATGTGGCTGAAGCTGTGGCGGCATTATGAAATGAGCAGAGGACAGTCAATGATGCCCACATCACCATTCTGAAATAAAAAACTGAGGATGTGGCCCTGCTGCCCCCCCACCCACACCTAATGGGTCTAATGGGAACAAAGTCAGCAAAGCAGAAGAATGTGAATATTTTCTTTAATTTACGCTGTGTTTTCATCAATATCTGCACTGGCAATTATGTGAAGGATAATCTGTGATGGGGTTTGCATTAACGGTACATAAATTGGTATGTTCTGATGATTACTTGAAAGTAAAAAAAAATCTGTGCATATTATTTTTGCACAGGTCAGACACTCTCATAATAGAGACACTACGAAGATTTGGCTATGTTACGCACGATATATTGCACACTTTGAGAGATTGTGAGTTTGCCAAAATGGATTAAATATGGCACATATTGAAGTGCTAAAGTAATAAATCATTCAGTTCTTCCCTACACAGTTCTCAGTTCTCTTTGAACTGAATATTTTAGTGCAATTTGAGTTATGAATCCTCTTAGTATGTCTGCATACCCTGCGCACTCCACTCTCCAGGGAACTACAAGGCCATCTGAACTCACCTTATGTGTGCATTACATGGTTTCAATGCACACCCTCTAGCCAATCAGAAATGAGTATACAGCCAGGTCATGTGTACGAGTATATCTTTCACTGTACCCATCACTACAGTGAAGAGCAACTGAGGTATAACTGAGGTGTAAATGAAGTGCACTAGATGGTAGAGTCAGGTTTTCATTGTTGAAGTAAATGTACTGACATTTTCTATGAGTCCACTTGGACGCAATCTTTATAGTTTAGGGATGAGATGTCACTCTCATCTGCCAACGTCCTGAGCTAGTCTCTTTAAGGCCGTGTCCATGTTGTCTTTACTGTGAGCAGAAATCAACCGGAAAACGTGTGGGAGGACAGACAATGTACCCCAGCGGAACGATTACAGATGTTGATGGTCTTGTGTGACCCTACATGCATTTACCTTTTGGGGAGGAACAAAACATTGAGTCTTAAAACTCCAAATAGTTTCTTCTCATTGCCACTGGGGGCTATTAATATGTGACACTGACTACCTTTAGTATTTCAAAACTAATATATTTCAGCTGTAATAGCCTTCCATTTTTCCTTTTGCAGCCAAAACAAGTCACTACAGAGACAAATGGCACTTCAACAGGCGCCTCTGAAGCTGATAAGTGTCTGGGCTCTTGCACAAAGACATTTTGGCAGCGACAGACACTGGCTGTCACGAGAATTGAACTTGTGACCCTCCAATTATGAAACCCTCTCCCTCTAATGCTACCCTGCCTGATGAACAAGGCTGACACAGCGTCCATCTATCAACATGTGTAACCCTCTGGAAATAATGGACTGATAAGGCATCTTGTAACCACAAGACAAATGGACTCATGAAACTTCTCTCTTCATCTGGTTCTTTCATCTTCGGACACTTTATTTATGTCTTATCTGTCTCTATCTCTGTTGCTGCCTCTTTGTTTCATTTCCCCCCAGTCACTTGTCCAAAGATTTAGAATCAGATGTGTTAAAGAAAATACTATATA
>OMLB01055750.1:0-11518 GCA_900302555.1 Myripristis jacobus
CCATATCATGTCATGTCATGTCATGTCATGTCAAACCATGCCATATCATGCCATGTCATGTCATATCATGTCATGTCATGTCATATCATGTCATATCATATCATGTCATGTCATGTCAAACCATGCCATATCATGTCATGTCATGTCATGTCATGTCATGTCAAACCATGCCATATTATGTCATGTCATGTCATGTCATGTCATGCCATGTCATGTCATATCAAACCATGCCATATCATGTCATGTCATGTCATGTCAAACCATGCCATATTATGTCATGTCATGTCATGTCATGTCATGCCATATCATGTCATGCCATGTCATGTCATATCATGTCATGTCATGTCAAACCATGTCATGTCATGTCATATCATATCATGTCATGTCATATCATGCCAAATCATGTCATGTCATGTCATATCATTTAATGTCATGCCATGCCATGTCACACCATATCATGTCATCTCATTTAATGTCATGCCATGTCATGTCACACCATATCATGTCATCTCATTTAATCTCATTTCATCTTGTCTCATTTTATTGAGTTTTGTTCAGTCTCATCATGTCTGATCGTTTCATTTTATTTCACTTTGTCACCTTGTCGTACTACATCTCATTTTGACTCATTTCATCTCATTATGTACTGCTCTGTAGGCTTATCTTTTTCGTCTTGTATCATTTCTTGAGGTAGTGTTGCCTCCTCATTTAATAATCCTGTGTCATTTTCTCGTCTTATTTCCTCTCAGTCCATCTATTCCTGCATCATTTCATCATTTCATCTCTCTATTCTTCATCACTGGTAACACTTACAGAGTCAAGGAACGAGTCCTCTTTTGGTGCCGAGATGAACACAAGGAAATGTAAACAACATCTTAAAGCCAGACAGGGACTGCTTTGGATTTTCTTATACAAACCCATCATTTATTCAGTGTTTATTTACAGAGACTTTGAATTAGACGTTTAAACGTTCCAGCCAAACAACTTTTGAAACAGTCATCTCATTAAAATTTTCCACAGAGAACTCAGACAAACTCTCTCTCCATTTCATTTCTTCTTGTTATTTTTTACTTTATGATGTTTCAAAATACCAACATTTTGAGCGCATGTATTTCATAATTCAGGGTAATTAGAAACTGTGACATTCAATAACACAGACAGGTTGACATTGCAGCTAGTGAGGGATAATAATAGGAGAAAGACACATGAACACCCTGACGCCTGAATGCACAGGCACACACACGCAGACACGAGTGCACTCTGTCCACTTTCAGAGGTATAATAATCTCTTTCTACCTGATGAGTCCCTTGTCCAATCTCCTTTTCCCTCTCCTCCTTCCTCCACAACTCCTCCATCATGTCCTTCATGTAAATCATCTTCTATTGTCAGCACCACCTGGGGGGGGCGACGTGACGAGCCCTCTCACGCTCTCCGTGACAATAATTAACAGCGTCCCCTGTCCGTCTGTGTGTGTGCCCATGTGCACATTCACACACACATACACACAGACAAACAGCCCCTGGAGAGAGCCCAATTCCTTTGTTTTTTGTTTTTTTTACCCGTTTCTGTTTCTTCTGCTGCTCATACTTGTCAGCCTAGTCATTATCCTGTCATGTTAGCCCTGCCAGATCTCATCACAGGCTGTTAAATTACTGCTGAGAGCAGATGAGACAATGTGTGTGTGTGTGCGTGCGTGCGTGCGTGCGTGTGTGTGTGTGTGTGTGTGTGTGCGTGTGCGTGTGTGTGTGTGTGCGCGCGCGTGCGTATGTGTTTTGCATAATGTTAGTGTACAGATCTGTCTGCTGCCATGTCAACTAGGGATTCATAGCTGAGTTTGAATTTGAAACTATTTGTTTGAAAGCCTGTTGAATAGCAGCTGGAATATGTTAATATTGTCAAATGTAATTGCATGAATATTGATTAGGAATGAGTTTTCCCATGTGCATCCTCACAATATATAATCCTTTTTTTCAATTTGCAACTAATTGGGTAAAATGGATCACAGTACAAGATGCTTAAGGGAAATCCAGTGTTGCAATTTGCCCATACATCAACATCAAGAGTCGTTTCTCTTACTCTCTCTCTCTCTCTCTCTCTCTCGGTGTGTGTGTGTGTGTGTGTGTGTGTGTGTGTGTGTGTGTGTGTGTGAATAAAAACACTGCAAGTGTCCTCTTCTTTCAGATGCTGTGAGAAAACCTCTTAGAAAACTATATGCTGAATCTATGTGTTGGTGTCATACTATTTAGTGATTTTGATCTTGTGTACTCTACTATAGACAGGTCACTGGTGGTAACTGGACTAGGTGCTTGTCAACACATAAGCCCTTAACTTGCCAGTTAAGGGCTTTCCAGTACCCAAAGGGTATGCAGAGCCTCCAACCCGAGCCTGAGTTTGCACAGACTATATTTGGAGGCAGTAGTTATAGTGCCTGTCTTTCAACGAGAGGAACTGGGTCCAAGCCAATGTTTGTTTGCAAGAATTTGCCCTGCTCAAGTGTCCTTGAATGGGACACGAGTCCCTCCAAGTTCCAGAGGTGCTGCTCTGTAGCTGACCCTGACCTCCGACCTCCCTGGAAAGATGCAAGACACAACAAAATTTCCATCCCATTTTTTCGCCAGAACTCTCACCACACATCAGCTTGAGGTAGAGATGGAGGGAATCATTGAGCCAATTACACTGGGGATGATTAGGTGGCCAGATGGAGACAGCCGAGTTGGGAATTTAGCCAGGACACTGGGGAACCCCCTACTCTTTGCGATAAGTGCCATGGGATCTTTAATGACCACAGTGAGTCATGACCTCGGTTTAACGTCTCATCTCAAAGGTGGCATCTCCTACGGCACAGTGTAGCCGTCACTGCACTGGGGCACTGGGATTTATTAGGACCAGAGGGAAAACTGCCCCCTACTGGCGAATCAACACCACTTCCAGCAGCATCTTGAGTTTCCCCAAAATGTCTCCTATGCACGTACCAGTCAAGCACTTAGATGGGAGACATGCAATCGCAACCCTCATCCCTTTATCCCACCCACATATAACTTCCCAAAACACACCCTCAAGCCTCCTTTATCTTGTATAACTTGAAGAGAGTAAAGGGTCCAAGGCAAATCCACTGAAACCTGGGCTTGAGCATGAGCTAATCACTATAACTTAGATTTCAGTGCCTTGACTTTCACTATGAAACACAAAACTGTCCTTAGTTTTCCCTTACATTTCCCCGAACATGCACCACATTCCTTAATAAGGTCTTCATTTCAAGGCTGGACCTCTTAATTCCACTTAAAATTGAGTCGAAATACATCAGCATTTCTTAATCTATGCACAAATCCATATCAAAACTCAAAATAAGGTGTGTTTTCAATGTCAAATTACGGCTTTTTGATAATTAAGCAGAAATATCAACATTTTCTTAAGCCATACACAGACGTACTTAATGTTTTTCCAAGATCCAGTTAAATTAGAGGATCCCGTTTCCAAGTGTTTAATGTGATCATGTACTAAAGTCTGTTAAGTCATTAATTAAACCTTGCGGTTTTGAGAGGGAGGGGGAGGAGGCTGGCCAGCTTAGCTTGAGCAAAGAGCAGATGTAGTGGGCTTTAAACTTGAGGAAAAGTAATAGTACTGATCATTTATTTCCAAAGTATGATTATTTTAGGTATTTTAGGTAATCCATCACTGTTATAGAGCAGTAATGGATTGCACTACATCTTATTATTGTTGTTTTGCTGTTTGAGAAAAAACTATGAGCTGCTTCTGTGTGAATTATCAGTAAAACCAATTAAAGTTGTGCAATGATCATTCTCTGACTAAATAAAGTCCAACTTGATGAGCACTTTGGAGAAATAGGATTTGAAACTAATTATTTGTACAGTATGACTGCATTTTGACTTGGTTTTAAAGTTACCAACCTTTCTAAATTTATACAAACATTTTTTTTTTTAATCAAACAACACTCTAACTGTTTCTAGAAAAGGTTAGAAAGGTTTAGGTGTGTCAGACATGGGTTTGATACACTGACTGAAATGTAGTTCAATTCAAATTCAATTAAAATTAAATCAGCTGTTAGGCTAAATTAAGCTGCCACAAGAAACTGAGTATTAGGCTAATGTGATCAATGATGTGAGATCCAAAATGAGGTCCGAAAAAATAGTCAAGTGATGTATTAAGACCTGTAATCAACAGGTGGAGCTGCTATGAATTTGTGTGTGTGTTTGCCCAGCCTGCGTTGCTGTTGCAGTAACATATTCTTACAAGAAAAAAAATAATCAAAGGCAATTCAGTGGGTATTGAAACACATATCACATATTTACAGAATGCACTGAAGAATCTATATTTTCTGCAACATTATTATTATATGAAAGCTTTATACACTGAAATTTCTGGCCCTGCAGAGAAAGTAAATGTTTTTTGTTCTTTCTCATCTAAAATACAGTGTGAGAGGACTGGAGCTAATTTGGGGGGAAACAATGGGTTTGGGGTTTGGGTAAATAAATTTCAGTCTTCAGAGGTGTTGATAACAAAAGTAACAATATACTTTGATTTACAGCTTTGATATTACATTGCTACTGACTCTCTGGAAAACTCATAATGCTTCTCTAATCCACGAGTCAGTGATGTGTAACCTGGTGGGCAGGGGATAGAAAGAGAATGGGAGCGGTGGAGAGGGTGAAGAAAACCAGCGGGTTGTTTCTCAAGCCATTTTCTGAGATTTTTTGCTCCTTCACACTGGGAGGTTTCACTTGACTGGACCACACTGAAAGTAGGGACACCTTGTCATGGTTGACGGCACCGGCCACCAAACACACAGCGGCTGACGAGAGGGTGGATGGGGCAGGGAGTGCAGGTTAACAGAGCAGTCAGTGGACACAGATTAGGATGGAAACACAGGGCAGGGATCAGACATATGGTTTGAGGCTGAGTAAGCACTACAGATGGAGACAGTGGGCGCAGATGGCGCACCTACTGCCAGGTTGGCACAGGTTGGTGGTCAAATACAGGGTGTCCCAAAAGCCTGGAATCAAAAGGAAATCATCCACTTCTTCAAAGGATGTGCATAGAGCAAAGCTGAACTTTGGTAGAGTGTTGGGGTTGTATAGTTCCCTGGGTTTTATATGAGTCCACATGGTGGTGAAATCCTCATTAGTTGCTCTGTGTGCCACTGGTCTAATAATCCACAGTACTGCATTTCTATCTCTCTGTTTGCCTCCATAGTACAGCAAAACAGCTCCCAAAATAACATTTTTAGCAAATTAACCAGTGCCAACCAAGCAGATTATGCCAACATAAAAAAACAGCAAGTCCTGGTACCCATTTTTCGAGGAAATTAAACAGCTCTTTTCTTGTTATTTTCCTGAATTTTGAATTAGAGGGTAGATCTGGCAGGTAGTATTGGCAGGAATCTTCCATGTAGTAGTAAAACAGTTCTTTCACAAATAATTGTAATTACATGAACAAAATGGGTACTGGGAATTGTTTTTTTGTTTTTTTTTGGCATAATGCATTTTGTTTGTGTGAAGTGAATGGAGAGATAGTGATGTGAATTAGCAGCCCAGGGGAGCACAGAGCAACTAATGAGGATATTTCACCACCAACTGGACTCAAATAACAACCAGGGAACTATACAACCTGACATTTTGCTTTAACATGGCCAATGTCAAATAACAGACAGAGCGCTATATTTCTTTGTAGCCAGTATCACATACACATGCATGACGACTGCCAACTTCCAGACACATTCATAAATGGACAACTGTGTTTTTCTCGTATCTGACAAAGTATATCTGGACTGACAACTGCAACCAGAGTAGTCGACACAAACTCTCACCACTTCCCTCATCACCACAGCACTGCTGCTACCGAATAAAACATAACACTATGTATCTTTCCATCAGATAAAGCATATGTGGAGCAGGCAGGTGTCAGTGGTGCCTGCTGCAGATGTTGGTGGTTCTGGAGTCTAACAGAACTTTTTCCCGCAGGGTGCCTCAGAAAGCAAAATCAAGCTTGTCAACAACTAAAATCTGTATGGAGACCAGGAACAGCCAATAAGAGATGAGTGCAAGAAAAAGAAAGAAGAAAAAGGGAAACAGAGAGTTGTTCCATCTTCACTGTAGTTTGTGGTGTCACAAGATCTGAGGGCTGCATGGTGTGGGAACTTTGGTTGTGTGTGTTCCTCAAATGCAACTGGTCATTAAGAGTGTATCCCCAAAAGCCATGTGACTATAATGTGTGTGTTCACTAAATCCAACAAGCTGTCAAGTGTGTGTGTGTGTGTGTGTTTTCCCAAAATACAACCAGTGATCAAGTGTGTGTTCAAGGATTTAAGGATTCAAGGATTCAAGGACTTTATTGCCATACCAGCTCACATTTAGACGTTAGTGGTATGAAATTAGGTCCCGGTATAAGCCCAAATAAATAAATAAAGCAAGGTAAAAAAAAAAAAAAAAAAAAAAATGTAAATAAGTATTAACAGTATATATAAATATAAACAATATGTATAAATATAAACAGTATGTATAAACTATAAACAGTATATATAAATAAATATAAACACTTTGTATAAACTACAAACAGTATATATAAATAAATATAAACAGTATGTATAAACTATAAACAGTATATATAAATAAATATAAACAGTGTATAAACTATAAACAGTATATATAAATAAATATAAATAGTATGTATAAACTATAAACAGTATATATAAATAAATATAAACAGCCTATATAAATATAAACAGTATATATATAATATAAACAGTGTACTGGGATTCAGGAACTGCTAGACTTGATACACAGACAGTGCTGAAATTAGCTTGTGAATGCAACTAGTTATCAAATGTGTCTGTTCCCTGAAACCAATTGATCAATGTGTGTGTACCCAAAATCCCACAAGTTCTATGATGTGCGTGTGCCCCGAATCCAACCGGCTATTACATGTGTGATCTCCAGCTCCAGCTGTTTCTCAGGTGAGTCTTTCCCAAGTCTAACAGGTTGTCAAGTGGACATGTTCCCCAAACCCAATTGGTCATTAAGTGTGTGTTCCCAAAATTCAAGTGTGTATTCCCCAAATGCAAATGGCTGTCAAGTGTGTGTGTGTGTGTGTGTGTGTGTGTGTGTATGTGTATGTGTTCCAAATCGAAATTGGCTATTAGTGTGTGTTACCCAAAACCAGCTGGTAATGAAATACGATCCCAAATCCCACTCACTAATGGGTGTGTGTTCCCCAAAATCCGACAGCTCGTGAAGTGTGTGTCCCTAAACAGAACTGGTTATCAAGTGTGTGTGTACCCCAAATCCAACAAGATGTGAAATGTGTGTGCTCCCCAAATCTGACAAAATGTCAAACGTGTGTGTTCCCCAAATTCAACAAGACCTAAAATGTGTGTTTCCAAATCCAACAAGATGGCAAATGTGTGCATTCCCAAAATCCAACAAGATGATCATCCAATTGATCATCATGCGTGCTCAACAAGTTCTCAGATGTGTGTGTGTGTGTGTGTGTTTTCCCCAAATACAACCAGCTATTAAATGTGCAATCTCCAAATCCAGCTGTTTATTAAGTGTGTCTTTTCCAAATGTAACAGGTTGTCAAGGGTACATGTTCCCTAAATCCAGTTGAGTCATCAAGTGCGTTCCCTGAATCCAACTAGTTATCTAGTGTGTGTTCCCAAATGCAACTTGTTGTTGAGTGTGTGTGTGTGTGTGTATGTGTGTGTGTGCCTTTAAGACACAGACAGTGTTAGGTGCACAACACCCAGTCTTCTCACAGTCTGTTCAGTTGTGTTATGTATCCCCAGTCTTACTTATCTGTGTGTTTCCAGACTTTTCAAACACCTTACAGGTGGACGGAGTGGAAGGGGCTTTGAAGTCCATGAAGCAGAAAGGACAGTGGTTTTCATTCCTCTGTTTTCCCTGCCAGCCCAGCCTGCCGGCCTCTCTGCCTGTGCTGAGCTCAGAGCTGCCAGCCTCCCTGCAGATCTCTCTCTCTCTCTGTCTCTCTCTCTCTCTCTGCTCTCTCCTCAGCCTCTCCCTCCTGTATGTTTGGGTGTTTTGGTGTTTCCGTGATCACTACCCGCTCCCAGCAGCCAAAACATGAATTTGTCATTGCGCTCACCGCCCCCATGAAAACTAATGGAAAGAAATGAGCCGTGCCCACTTAAGGAGGGAGACTGTGACAGTTGGCAAACTGGAGGACGGGGGGATGGAGGAGGGAGTTCTGTAGTATAATTAGCTGGAGTTGCATTGCTACTCACCTGCGCGTCGGCTGCCTCAATTCAGGCCCTGCTGGCTTGCTAAGTAAGTATTTGCACGCAAACTGGTGTTATTTGATCCACCTCAGTGTCAAGTGCTTCCATAACTTTAAAAATTGAAGACGAGGAGGCTCTCTCGTGGCTCTCAGCTGGCAGTTTGATTCAGATTTTATTATCCGTGCTTGGTTCTATAATAAGCAGGAACTGTCCTGTCCGATTAGGCACGCTCGGCGGCGCCCTCCGTCTCCCCCGACTCGCTCCGCACCCCCGCCCGACTCCTTACTTTAGCCAGAGGAGAGGAAATGGAGGCTCCCATCACCCGCTAGCCTCTCTCTCCCTGTCTCTCTCTCTCTCTCCCTCTCTGTCTCTCTTTCTGTTTCACTCCCTCCCTCTTTCACAGTTTCTCTAATTCTCTCTGGTCTCAGCATGGGCCCGGCCAGTGTTTCCGGAACCACTGCAGGTTACTAGCGGGGTGAGACAGATTGGCTTGCCGATATTGGCCTAATTTTTTTTTTTGAATTAAATATCAGTCAGTAAGTGTGTGGTCCATTTCTGATATAACTGAAGTTCCCCTCAGATCACAGCTACTAAATTTGTTGTTCTGTGTATTATTTTAATGTCAGTTGTATGACCAGAGTGAAGTGTCCCATAATTCTGGGTGAAACATGAATTCTTGTCATTCGGTGAAATTTTTTCACCCATGAAAATGGTCAAAAAGAGACAAAATACCAGCTATTAGCATGTTCAGTCCAAAAATATCAGCTTTGATATGCTCCTATCGGTCAAACCCTGGTTACTAGCCTTCCTCAGCCAGCCAAGTCATGTGATTGGCCCCGTGGTTCCGTCTGTCACTGGACGTCATGTTGACGTGCTGTGTCATCCCATCGCCGGTGGGTGAGCAGAGAGCTGGGGACAGACCAGCAACACTGGGGCTGACAGACGGGTAACAACTCTGTCAAGATGATAATATGATAATAATAGTGATAATAATGTTATATTTAAAAATTTTTTTAGAAAGGATGCATATTTTGTTTGATGACAATATGTTTTTATTAAAGGCAGACCAGAGACTTCAGAAAACCTCCATCATAACCAAAATGTGCCATTAAAACATTTGATTCAAGACAGGCATTTAAAAGTGTTACATGAATTGTTTGGGTTGAATCTGAGGGTTTAACCCTTCCTCAGATAATTACTAAACTAAGATTACAAACTGCATACCTAATAATATTTTGCATACCAGAATTTTTTTTAAAGGATTAAATAATCTGTTAGAGGTAACATGTATGTTTTCCCAGAATCAACTCACAGGTATCGTATATTACAGTAAAAGAACAAGCATATAAACAAAAAATGAAAAACATATTCACCAAACAGAAAGAAACAATATAAGAAATAATCATACAAATGGCTTTTGTCATGGGAAAACTTTGTAATCACAATATTGGTGATTTTCATGTTCAGCTACAATTACACACTTCTGTATGGGCTGAGAAAATGATTCCATCATTTGGATCACTTTTAATAAAATCATACATATATTCAAGTTAAAATCAAGGCTGCTTAAAGTGGAGGATGGTTGCAGAGAATCGTTGCCGTTGCAGAGACCTGTGGCCGTGTTACTGGGCTGACTTCTGTATTCCAGTTGGTGGTAAAATTCAGCATTTATTTAGCAAGCAGCCACAGCACAGCATGTCTTTTCAGTTATCAAAGGGGTGTGACACTTTACTGCCCTACACATACATTGTCTCTGTAGAAATTAACCACTTGGACCATTTTACTCTGAACCAGCCAGATGACAGGTTCTGTGGCTGTCTCTCTTAGCTCCTGACATTGTGGAAATACCATCACCCAGCAGTGACAGAAAACTGCTACACACTTTAATGGCAACACAGATGTTTTTACAGATTGACGCCAGTGCTGTAAGGCCACAGGAAACCTCACGTTTGTGTCGCTCTCAAATAATTTTCGGTTAAATTCATAACGCCTGTGAATGGAGCTAACGAACAGACAGCGACAGAGTCCTGAGAATACCGCTCCAGCATGTTTGTTGTGCTAGTTTCCCAGTGCAGCTGGATAGCTGATGTGTTTCCACTGTTGACACTCCAGTCCAGTCAGCAGCAGAGCTATTGGCTGCCAGGCTATGATCAAACCCCTGGGGAGAGGCCGGCTCCAAACCGGCACGATGTGTGTACAGGAGTGTGTGTGTGTGCCAGGCTAGAAGAATGCTATATTTACAGCGGGTCGCCCGGCAAAAGAACATCCTCTCCTACAGTAAGTGAACTGAGAGAAGCATCATTATAAAGCTACAGCCAGAGGAAATGCATCCATTAAAATACAATGACAAGACAAGCTCATGCATACAGCTCCTCTGCATGGCGAGCTTCATGGCAGGCATGACAGTGCTATGTTGCAAAACAAGGCTGCTCACCAGGGATTGTTAACATGGCCAGACGGGGGATTTGATCTAATTTTAAACTGTTTCATTCTGCTGAAAAGATAGCAGCAGTGGTATTTTCTCCTCTCCAAAAGATATTCATCCTTTTATACTGAGCAATACGTCTTAATGTGCCGTATTTTCGATGCATGGCTTGGCTTTTTTTTCCCCTCCCGAAACTGTTCACGATGCATTTTCAGCTCTTTTCATATTTATTGATTCACAAATCCCTTGTTCTATTTTTGTTTCACCAGAACAGTGGGCATGTGTCAAGAGTTGCATGTGTCCACGTTTGGCACTCGGAGGCTTTAGTAACAGAGCTATATATATAAAGAGGCCTGATGAAACTAAGATTCTCCTCTCTGCAGTGTGTGTGAGGTATGGTAGCCCGAGGCAGGCAGGCGCTGCTGCTGCTGCTGATGTGGTGGTGGTGGTGGGGGGGTCTAGACAGGGATGCATATCTGTAGGCAAAACAGCAACCCCTGGATGATTTCTCAAAATGTAACAAAAGACAAAAATCTGTTGTACAAAAAGAGGCAACAAGAAAGTTACCTTTTTGCACGAACTCTGTTTACGTAATTTTTTTTTTCCCCCTCACAGCACCAGAAAATTGACCTGCGACTCGTTTTCCAGTAAATAGGACAAGCGTTGCATATGCTGTCTGCACATTCTGTCTTGTTTTTTTTTTTTTTTTTTTTTTTTTTCTGGGGGGAGGGGGATACACTTTTAAACCAGTAGATGGCAGTGTGCCTTACAGCGCTGTTCTCCGCCGTCTGTAATTACAGTGCATTAACACAACCACTGTCCATGTGTTAAAGTGTAGCTT
>OMLB01055751.1:0-21023 GCA_900302555.1 Myripristis jacobus
TCTTCTGTTCAAATATATTAAAACCAAAGAGACTAAATCTAGTTGAGATCATTTTTGCCAAACATTGTCGGCAAGTGGGCTAAATATCACTCCAAAGTTTGGCTAAGTTTTGGCAAGGGGATATCTGGCATGGCCTTTTTCAGTCCCTTAACCTCTGACCTCCAGCTGTGTGAATGAAAGTGGGTTCTCTCCCCTTTGCAGACATGCCCACCTTCTGCTAATCCCATGCAGTTTGGGCCACAAAGCCTGCAGTCCACATGTGTTCTTGTGGCCTGTTGTAAAATGGTGTGTGTGTGCAGACTGGGGCCTAAACAGTCTTGGAGTTGCATCAGTTGGCTTTGACTGGAAAGCTGAGACTCTTGTGGATTCAATGAGCCACATTTGATTCCTGTGTGATGATGTTGGCCCCCATAGCAGCCACTTCACTGCAGGCAAAGCATTTTGTCAATCTTGACTTCACTGTAGAAAATGACCTCTAGTGACCTCTAGGAGAATCACAGCCTCATCAAACTTAACAACCACAAACTAGAGAGCGAGGCCATTCAGAGGACGACTGGTTTTCCAGGTTGAATTTCTCTACAGTGTTCCTCAAGGTCTTGGTGTCCTAATGCGTTATTTTGGGGGGATTTTCGACCATGTATATTAATTGTTGAGGGGTCAAAAATCATCCAAATCTGTGTAACTCAACCCAAAACTTATGACACATGGAAACGCATGGGAATGGCCATCATATTCTTCCATCATCATGCTTTAACACTTACACACAGAATACACGTAAAAGAATACATGTCAAACCAAAACACAAGGTTTATTACAGATTTACGACTAGAATAACTTGACACTCAGAGTTTGTCATGTGTGAAATAATGTGCTTGTTTAGGCTTAAACTGCAAGTCCCGAATCCACAGCCGAGACTTGGCCACTTCCTCCCCGTCTCCATCTGTCAAACACTCGCCGGGAAAGGACAAAGACAGTCCAGCCTTCACAGCGCCGCTCGCCTGCCAAACACACTTTCTCAAACACAAGATGACATGTTTCTCAACTCCTCACGAAACATTTTGCCCATTTTTTTTGTTTTGTTTTGTTTTTTTAGTTTGACAGCTTTGTCTGTAGCCGTTTCTCGACGTCAGGCGGAGCTCAGGCGGGCGGGAGGCTGCGTCTGCTCCACCCCGGCTCCCGTGGAGGGATGTAGTCCCTGGAAAGCTGCTTCGGTGCTGCCAGGGTTTCAACACGGGGACTTGCTGTGGATCTCCTTGCAGCTCTTGAGACCTGTTTCATGGACGAATATTTTAGAGGCTTAAACCTAAGACATACATCACAAACCTGTGGCAGTGACAGTATTTTCAGCACAAGAGCTTGCAGTTTGCTGTACATTCAATAATATAATTACAAAACAAAAGGACTCAAGAATACAGGATGAATAAAAATCTGGGGAAGTATCAAATAGTGACTTGGGCAGCGAGCATAGACGGGAAGATTAATTACTGTAAAGATGAATTGTGTGTGACAGTCTACAGCACAGGGCCAACTGAAAGAGCTGGGAAAACTGACAAACTGAGTGTCTTACAGGCAGAGTGAGTAGGATTTGTCAGCTGCGGTGCGTAAACACAACATTCAAAGTTGTCCTTCCCGGCTAAGATGACCACGAGCAGCAGGTTTTTGTTTCCTAGGACCGCGATGGAATGAAATGACCGCCCAAAATCCAAAGCATTCCATCGCCGTCCTAGGAAAACATCTGTCCCGTCGACATTTGTACAGGAGAAACCAGGCCAACGCTGCATCGCTCTTCATCTTCATCATCGTCCCAGTTAAACTGTTTATTTAACCATTTAACTGCAATAGTTTACACCTGTAGGACTTGACAATAACTCAACACTGTAATATCCCTGTGTATATAGGTAGACTTTTTAACATATGCTCGATTTCCTATCTCTGTAGTTATTGTTGTAACACTTGTAGGATTAATGCACACATGAAGACTTAATGCACATAATTTCGCACATACCTGCAATACAACTTATACACAGCACACATACTTTTTAAAATTTGTAAGGCACATATGTTTATATTTTGTATTTCTTTCTATTTTCTTATCATTTAATTCTTCTCTTGAGAATTGAGCAACTGCAACTGACCCATTTTCCCCCTCAGGGATCAATAAAGTATGAGCGAAGATTGAGAGATTATTTTTGTATGAGTCTATTTTTTTTTAGGAAAATCCTATCCTTTCTCCCTTTAACTGAGTGATGTCAATACCACAGTCCATCTCAAACTGTCAACATGTTCTCTGTTCTCTTGTTTGTGAGAAGTTTGTAAGAATTTGGGAAGATCATTCTCCACAAGGACACAGGTATCAACTTGACATACTTAATTATTTGTTATTTAGTTGGTTTTATCCAAAGAGTTTTCACCGGAAGAGCCCAAAATGATTCTCACCAATGAAAAAATGACATACAGTGTTTCTGGCAAACAGACAAAAAGCTCTGGAAAGGCTGCTCTTACAGTCCAGATGGATTCCTCGGGCCGGCCCAGCTCGTAGCAGATGTTGCTCTCCCTCAGCTTGGGCAGCGACAGCTGATCCAGCCGCGGAGAGCTGCCGGCTGACCTGGAGGTGCAGGAGACGAGGGACTCCACACTCTGCGGGACGAACAGGAGGAGGAACTGTCTTCTCAATCATATTGGAAGCGCTGTTAGGCCTGTCAAGGTGAAGCCCTCAATCATAAAGTACTTTGAGAATGAAAAAAATGAACATTGGATGGCGTAGGTCCGCTGTCAAAAAATCTCTAAGCACCAGTTCCATCTGAAATGTACACCATTTCTTAATTTTAGAACCAAAAGGCATGTAAGAAACACCTAAACCGGGACATTAGTGGACTGTGAGGATAATAGGGGCATAAATTTCTGTGAATTTCTTGCCAGCTCTGCAGAATCAGACTCAGAATCAGCAACAACAGAGCCAATTTTTCCATTCTGACAGATCAAAACTAGATGCAGCATCCATGTGTGGCTGCCACCTACTGCTGTTCAAAATGCAAATTTCAAAAAGGTTTTCGCCACTAAACAAGCTTTGATGCTCCATTTAAGCAGACCATACAGACTTTTTCCAAGACTATGCATGTGAAAAAGCTCTTGGAGTAACTTACCTGCCTGTTGCTCTGGAAGTCGGGGTGGTTCAGTTTGGGGTTGGCGAGCCTCAGCAGGCGAGGCGTGATCCTGGCAGATTTGACTCGAGGATCAACGTGCCAGATAGGACAGTTGTACTCACACCGAGGAGTGTGAAGAAGCCTGCAACAAACAGACACTGTAAACACACAAGAAGACATTCATCTGCTTTTTTTACCCTGTTTTCTTCTTCAAAAGTGAGGAATAATCAATATTTTGCATTGATTTCACCTGTTAGCAATGCAATTTTTAATCTTTTGCTCCTGAATCAAGAGATTTTATCTTCCACCTAATGGAGTGATCCACTATAGTTTAATGGGTTATTCCAACATTTTGGGCAAAGTACAATTTTTCTGACTTCCCTAGGCTGAGACAAGATGTTTGACACCATTTTCACCTCTTATGTCCAGTGGTTTGGTTCCAATGGGTGGCATTTCGTGTTAGCTTAGCATAAAGACTTGAAGTCTATGGGAGTTGTTAGCCTAGCTCCATCAAAGTGAAAAAAATCAACCATACAGCCACTCTGAAGCTGTGCATCAAGTGTATTTAGTCGGAAAAAGGGGTGAATTTCCCAAAACGTTGGAGCATTCCTTTAAGATGTTGCTACTTGCCGCCAGAAATCCCAAATCAGATGGATCAGATGTTTTTTTTTTCATTTGTTTTGATAAAAAAACAAGCTTTAGAAACTCAACACCGGACCAAATGATTTGTTGAGATGAATATTTGCAGCCACAAATCAAAGCATATGCAACACGTCTGCCCTCAACAGAAGGCATTTACTTTCAAAATCCCATATATCCCGTGTGGGGGAACAACACACTGATTGCATTTTGAAAAGATAATTCAATCCTCTGAAACATTACTCTTTGGTTAGGAAACGTCTTAAGAAAACTCAAAGCTTTAATAGCAGCCCATAATGTGGTTTACTTTTCATGCGAGCAATCATTTTGACAGAGCAGAAACTTTTTTTTTTTTTTGACCCCAAATGGTAGATATCTCATTTTGGAAAGAACATGTTAAATTGCTCCCTGCCATGCTCCGCTCCGTGCTGCCTCGTGTTTTGTCTGGTTTGTGTTTTTGTGTGTGTGTGTGTGTGTGTGTGTGTATGCGGTTTTTGATTTGGTGAAACAAGATGAGGCAGAGGGGGGAGCTGTGTTTTGATTGCTGGTGATTCTTACTTGTGTTTTGGCCTTGGCATAAGAACAGCTATCAGTCGGATCTATTTAATTACAAAAAGCAAATGTCCGTTTTCTTGCTTATTACTCAGCAGACAGGGACTGACTCTCTCTCTCTCTCTCTCTCTCTCTTTCTCTCTGTGCTGTTTCTGCCACGGCTGTTTTCAAGATTTATAAAAAGACTTCCGCGGCTGTGTGCAAACGTCCCAGGGGTCCTGCAGTTTGGACAATGCGCTCTATTGTCTGCGCTCCTCCTTCTCCCGCAGAGCGATACTGAAATAACACATGTCCAAATGTTGGCTTCCCACTGCATCGAGACAGTCGTTCAGGACACGGGCCTCCAGCTGGCACTGCACTTCACTGAACATCATCATGTCTTATGTTCTGCTTGAGTTTTGTCTTATCTGTTGACCCGGGGAGGAGTAGATTTGCAGTTGCATCACAAATATACCAGAAACAATCTGCAGCATTAACATGGAGATCCAATGGAGCGTCAACTCTGTGCACTAAATCACTTTACAGCCCTGGAAAAGACATATCCCTGAAAATGAGCCGTGCGCTAACATCATTATTTTAATAGACTGAAGCGGTCGGGGCTTCCTCATCCGGATGCTTTGCTGTTTTGTGTGTACGGCAAAATTAAATAGGGTTTCTGGTTCCCATTTGCCAGTAATTTCATCCATTATACATGTGATACTGGATGCCGCAGGATGGATCTGTCGTGTGCTATCGACAGACGTGGAAGTAACTATTTACTCATGTTTCTGTATTTGAGTAGCTTTTAGTGTACTGGCACTTTTGAGTATTTTTTTTAAAGTCAGTAATTTTACTTTTACTCAAGTACATTTTTTGCTTGATTTTAAATCTGATCCATTACAGAGAACAAATGATCTATGAAAGATAGTGGAAATTTTCACAATAAAAGCTCAGCGAGCAAAGATGAGAAGAGGAACCTGCTTCTACTTTGTTGGTTCTACTTTTTGTCATTTTCTGAACTTCACAATAAAGGCTGAATGATGAAAAACTGCAGCAAGGACCATTTAGACTTAAAAATGTGGAATAAGAGTTGGATAAAGAGGGGGAACTGACCTGATGATGGGAACCAGTTAGACTCAACTATCACGTGCTTATTCCACATCTATCATTTGAGTCTTCAGGGTCCTCACTTCAGTTTTGCGTAATGCCCCTTTAAAAGAATGCAGTCTGAAGCCTGTTCTGTCATCGTTTTATAACGGCATGGAAAAGATCACACAAATTGGGTTCCCAGGTAAACACACAAGAAATGTAGCAGTGGCAAAATGATCAGTTGTTGGGCAAAAAATAAATAAAGAAACATGAATTAACTGTCGACTGAAGTAGAGAGTCGACTTTTAGCGACTGAATCAGCTGTTTAAAGGCAGACTGTGAAGTTTGAAATGGGAGCATACACCACTTTGATAATTAATGTTAAGGATGATAACCCATAGAATTACTTTTACATTTGCAAAACGCCCGTATGTTTTGGGTTATGATGGGGTTAAAGAGCTGTCCTGAACCACTGAGGCATTTTAAAGTTATATTATTTTGAGAATTGAGTGCCATTCATCGTTCTTTACCACATCATCACAAGGTGGGGTGCTGACCTCCCATCTGAAGCTGCACAGTCTGCCTTTAAAGCCACACAAGCCCCTCAGCTGAAGACCTCCCATGTGGCTACCATCATCCTCTGCCCCGGGCACTCAGGGCCCCCTGGGGCTCTGAATGGCCCTCAACAGCACACACCGATGAGCCTGGGCAAGTTCTCCGTTCGGCTCGGTTTGACTTGACTGACTGACTGAGGCTTTTACCCCGCTTCCTGGGAGCCGCTCGCCCTGCTTTTGGGTGTTGACAGGCGGACAAAGAGCTCGCACTGCGACGCCTTGGAGGAAGGACGCCGGCTCTTCCTGAAGGAGCTCGCCTCCTCTTTCCTGCAGGAAGAAACGGCAGCTATTACTACATCCTTTATGTATGTATCAGTGTGTGTGTGTGTGTGTGTGTGTGTGTGTGTGGTGGGACAAAAGGATGTCTCATGCCAGAAAGCGGGGGCGGGGGCGAGTGCAGAACAATGGATGAGCTTCAGCACATCACTAATGACGAAGGTAAGAGAGGAAAGAAACAAAACATCTGGATCCAGAAAAAACACTGGGTTTGCACTGAGCTCTTAATTGCGACTCGTGGGATGAAACGTTTCCAAGGTCGAATTTTCACTCAGCCTAGATGATCATTTTATCCCCACCTCATTTCATTTGACTCACTGGTTTGCTTGTAAACTACACAGATAACTAACCTAAAGGATAATGTACAAACTAAGCCCCAACAGGGTGAACTAAATCCTCCTGAGTTAACTTGATAACCGCCTCTCTGCTCATGACAAGGCTGCTCACCAAACCCATCAATCATCTGGCGCAAAACATGTATGTAAAATGATTTTATTACATGTTTAATAAATTGACGAGCGTCTGGCTGCAAAAAAAAAGAAGAGGAATGGCCCAGCGTGACTGTCTGCAGCACAAGGTGTGGCCACATAATTGGATTTTGCAAAATCAATTAAACCGGCTGGACCCCTTGATCGCACTGTGATATGATTACATGTGGAGCAGGAGTCTGCTGTTCAGAGGCAACATACCTCATAATGAGCTGGGACTATTTTTAACCAATGTCGAGTGTGGTTTTTTTTAATTTGATGGTCATTTAGCTTCATATTCAGCCTTAAAATCTTTTTCAGCATCTCTTTTTCTACAAATAAAGTAGTAGGATGAGATAATCCCACTTGTTTCCATAATTTCCTTGAATCAAATGTCATTTTCTTAATCCTAATGGGCTGATCCTCCTCATCCTGCCTTGTTTCAACAGATTTACTGAAACAAGTGAAACTGCATTGGAAACAAGTGGGATTATCTCATCCCACTGGCAGATTTTTTTTACCACATTTGAAGAAAAACACGATTTTAACACTGAATATGAGACAAAGTGTGTGTCTTTTGAATTAAGTCCAATAACTTGTCAGCGTTTTTCCACACAGCCCCTCTTTGTGCCTCCAACCAACCCGGCAGGTCATCAGTGTCATCTTCAGTTGCAGTAAATCCTTCCTGTGTGGGTTTCTGATTGAATTACACTGTGCCTTACTGTGCATCCGCTGCATCTGACAGCTGGGAGGGGAAAAAAAACCCAAAACAAAACAAAACAATAAGTGTCTTATCACAATAAAAGCCCCGGGAGCTGTAACTACCATCACGCCGCGCTGTTCACTAATTGCGCCGGACGGGTCCCAGGGGTGACCGGCTCAGACGAGGACAGAGCTGGCAGCCGGCCTGAGCATCACTTTTCAGTTTACGCTTCCTGAGCCAGTACAGCAGCTCCGCATCAGCTCCGTGCCAGAATGCATCCGAGGGGGCGAGACCTCAGAGTCATTAACGTCAGCCTCTGCAAACATTTTCGGTGATGTGTCGACGCAGCACAAAGCACAAAAGTCTCTTTAAAGTTTGCGGCGTGTACGCAGAGAACGCTCCCCTCCTCTGCAAATGGCCCACTCATGCCTTTTTGATGGAGTCATCAATAATGGTTGCGTTGCTGTTAGTGGGTACAATTACCTGCAGGTTTCGTCCCATGCTGAGAAGTCTCTTTTGTGCCTGGCCAGGTATTGGATTCTGTCGGACGGGACGGCTCCCAGCGCCGAGGCAGACACGGGCCAAATGGGCTCCTGGTTGCCCCATGTCAGCTTCTCCCTGATTGGTGAGGACAGACTTTCAAATAATCAAACTTACAAAGGGCTTGGAAATGTTTTGTGGAGCAACAAACACAAATATTTTCCGAGCAGGTAATTGCAAAGAGGGAAAGCGTGACGCGTTTCCAGGGTCAAAAGCGACTCCTGTTCCAGTCGACTGCTGCCCACTGGCGACTCGACTCTCCCTCTCCCTCTCTCTCTTCCTCACTTCATTTTCCATTGTTTTGCTCTCTAACCGCACATTCGCGGCGTGCCAGACATCTGCCTCTAATTATCTGCTTTGGGGAATTTGCATTCAAGGAAACACAGACCACAAAGGCTCCTGGACTCTCAATGTCAATTTCACACTGGATCAGTGAAATATGTGGAATTGCACATGGTGTAAAATTTACAGAGGACTTGTCTTGCAATGCTGGAAATGTTCACTTAAAAGACACAATAAATAATGCAAGTAAGAAATTCCAACATGGCATACTTCCCGTTCTTTGACAACCCTCTCTTCAGGTATAGGAAAGATCTCTGTGTGTTTTGACAGTTGAATCAAATTTTTATCTAAACGGCGATGTTAGTCCTGATGAAGCTACTCACCAAGGAGTTGTGGCCCAGACTGTCTTTGAGATTTTGTGCTGCGCCAGTTCCAAGATTCTACAATCATGTAAGATTCACAAGAAATAGAAATCAACATGAAATACAGATGAATTTCGGGGACGTTCGGGCCCCGGGGTGATGAGCAATTTCTCACTGCGTTTTGGTCTGTCTTTGTTGTAAAGTTTTCTACTTTCTAGCAGAGCTGCAATCGCCCCCAAAACTTTGATAAACTCCTCACTTAGTGTTCAAAAGCTGGCTAGAAATCTCAGCTCTCACTGGGGACATCACACCAAACTCAACATGAATGTCAAAGCATTTTTTTTTTTATGTGGTCATCAATTTTTCATTGTGTTTTTTTTTGCAAGTCAGCCCTAAAGAGAAAAAATCCGCTCAGTTTTGCATTCCTGATCTAAAAGCGGTTATGGTCACACATTATAACCAAGCTAATTTAATTTAATTTAATCAGACAAAAGGAGGAGTTCATGACGGTGGTGCTCACCTGTTGGATGGACAAAATCTGGACTGACTCCCTGCAAGACAAAAAGAGAATACAAGACATGAGAAGGTTTTTTTTGCACAGTCAGGTTATGTCACATTTGATCAGACTCAACACTTTGGACCGAAACTGTTCAACTCACCCTGTTTTCCAGACACCATCTCACCTCGCAGCCGCAGCGGCAGGATGGACGGGTCAGCTCGCTGCCCTCCTGCTGTTGCTAGGGTGCTGACAGAGTCCTTAGCAACCTGTCCCACAACCAGACGGGGACTCCTTGAAACTGGAGTCCGCCGTCCCACCCATCCATCTCGTGTCACCAGACTTCCGCCGCAGGATGTTGAATGGAAAGTGATATCCTGAGGTCAGCGCAGGGGGGCGGCGGCCCGAGTATTTCTGGACAGCTGCTGTGTTTGGAACAGGGTCCAGATATAAATGTGCTTTGACGGAGTGACGACAGCAGCTATGTTGAGACGAGCCTTTTTCCTCGCATGAGAAATCAATCTGCGGTCCCGGGTGATATGACATTATTATTAGTTTTATGCCCATAAACCTGGCGCCGCAGCGTGGCCTGCTGGCTGGGGAGACCGTCCCCAATCTGGAAGGTCACAAGGTGAGCGAGTTCAGTCCCCTCGAATACACAAACCTGCTGGCTGTCACTGTAAACCGCGGTCTGCCCCAAACACCGCTCATGAATAAACATAACAAGTCAACAAACATACTGGAAACAAATTGTTTATTTATGTATGACAAAACAGTTTACACTACTATATCAGTTCACCACAGATCTGACAAAAAAACTAAACAAACAAACAAAAAACTGCACTTTAACACAACAGCTTGATTTTTGGTATTTAACAACAAAGTAATACTTTACAATATGAATACCTTTACAAAGGAGTTATGAATGGTTTATATTTAGGTCATTAATTTGCTTGTAAACACTTTATAACTCATTAATAAACAATTGTAAACACTTTTAGCTCATTCCTAAACAGTTTATATCACAGCTTTCACACATCAGTGCAGGTTCACTATTTGGCAAGATAAGGTAAACAGAGCAGATGCAGTAATGCTGTAATCTGATCTTGCCAAATAGTGAGCCTGCATCGATGGATGAAAACTGTTATAACTTTGTTTATTGATGCTTTCGTGTGTTTACAACCTAATTAATAACCTAATTATAAATTATTCATAAACCCTTAATTAGGGTAGCTTTATTGTAAAGTGGTACCAAGAGCAATTTAAATGTTTTGGATGTCGGAAAACACAAGGTGCTGTTTGAACTTTGACCTTTTCGAAGCGGTGGCCTGGCTTGTGTCTATAATGCCGAGTTTCCATTCATTCCTCAGCGCACAAAACAATTTAAAAACATCAGTGTGTCACAAATTTCACCAAACAAACAAATAATACCAAAAACATAATAAGCGGCAGATAGTTGCTGGTGTCTCCCTGAAGTCCTTCAAGCAAGAAAAACATTAAAGCTAATCCAACCAAAAAAATGTCATCAAGATACACATTTTACTCTCCCTTTTATAAGACTGTAAAGTCCAACCACATGACAAAATATATAAATATGAACTTTGTACCATGCAGGTCATTAAGTTTTAAAGCTGCAGTCTGGAAACAACATTATCAGCACATTAAGAGGCTCTGTACTGACGAAGGTACTGACTAGTGTTGAGGTCAAGTACTATTATTGACTATTACTACTGGACACTAAAGATCAATAACGAAATAAAAAAACTGAGCAGGTATTTATTGGGGCAAACAGCCGTCTTTCTGAGCAGCCTGCACACTGCGCCTCAATAAACACCCACTTCATTTAGTTTAAGTGTTTAAGTGTCCTGTTGAAATTCAGATCTACCGCAAACAAAAAGCACAGACTGAATTACAGAGCACAAAACTCATCAACACGGCTTCAGAGCTCATTCATTTAGACTTTTTATTAAAGCTGCGCCGGGCGACGCTGGCACGCTGGCGGCCCCAACAGGCGGCAAGCGGTAACTGTTTGGAAAACCTGAACTTTTTTTAACTTTTAACATGCAATTTGTCACTTTCTCTAATTTTGGTGAAGGTAAAATGTGACAGAATATCATTATGAAGGAAGTATTGTAGTGCTACAGAGATGCTGTGGCCTCCAAATCATATTCTCCAGATGTGAAAAATAAAAACATGTTTGTTGGCCCTTTTTCCCATCAGTGACGCCAGAATTTGACTGAATCTGCAGCGCCGCAGTCAGCAGAGAGGGGACGCTCTTCTCTGCTGCACAGATTGATAAAACAATATTTTTTTCCCTAAAATCCCACCTGGTGCAGCTTTAAATATTTACAGACAGGTGATAAAAGAAAAAAACAACAACATATAGTGTCTCAGGAAGGCGCCGGGCCACCACAAGCCTCCAGAACAGCTTCCGTGCTCCTCGGCATGAAGTCTGTGGAGCTCCGCTGGACGGACGGAGCTCCATTCTCCCAAAACATACTCCCTCATTTGGTGGTTTAATGATGGAGAGGCCGGTGGAGAGTCCAAAATCTCCCCTGGGTGTTCAACTGGGCTGAGATCTGGTGACTTTGAAGGATGGAGAGGCCCATCAAGAGATAAGATTAAGATAAAGGTGATCACTCGGAAGAACTCTGTATTGATTTGCAGCGAGTAGAAGGTGAAGGATGACTCATGCGAGCACATCTCTGCAGATCAGCGCCACTCAACTCTCAAAAGTGCATTTGTCTTTATAGTGGGAGCTTTATGCCCTGCAGCCCTGCTGGAGCATCCCTCTCTGTGTTCAGGATCTTTTGGAAGAACGGAGCTCCATCCCTCCAGGACAGTCCCAGACTCCCGGAAAATCTCTGCCAAGGAGCTTTGAAGCTGTTCGATACGTTACTGAGACACTTTATGTTTGTTTTTTCCTTTGATTTATCACCTGTGGACTGTTTCATGAACGCTTTGATGCCGTGCAGATGAGCAAATAAAATTAAAAAGTCAATCCAGTCTGTGGGATCTTTCCACACAGTGTTTGGCTGCGTTTGCTGTCAACAGACATTAAAATTCGTATTAAATCACATTAAAATGGATAAATCTGTGGTGCTGACAGGCAGACTGGTGGCTTGGCTGGTGTGTGAGCAGAACACAGATGGCCTGTGTGTGTGTGTGTGTTTCTGCAGCCTCATACAAATCCACTCTGAGTGTGCGCCCCGCGACCGTCGACCTGCAGGCTTCTCCACGGCCTCAGAGATGGCTCTTCGTCCACAGTGCTGTGAGACTTTACTCTGCTAACGCGGGAGCTGCATCGCAAAGCACGCGCTAACAGCGAAAAAATATGGCTGCATCGAAAGAAAAAAAAAAAAATCACACACACAAAAGAAAAATAAATCTTTGGTAGCAACAAAGCGTTTGTCTTGATCACAGAAATGTCTTTAAGATTAAACTGGAGGCTGATGGAATAAATATGACGGTATATTAGGGCCAGAACAGGGGGGAAAATGATTGAGAGAAAAAAAAACTAAGAATTTCCAAGATTAAAGTCATAAAGTTATGAGGAAAAAACTCACACATTTGTGAGAAAAAAAACTTGGAAAGTTTAAGATCATATGTCATAAATTTATGAGAAGAAACAAGTTTTTCTTTTACTTTTTTCCTTAATTTTTTGGTCACTTCATTTTGCTGGATCAACCACACAATGCAGACGCTGCTGCTCCTGGTGATTTTAACCCAGAATCACAATATCATCATCAGCATCCTGACATGACTCGGGCCTATTCAGAGGAAAACAACATTTAGATTTTCTGTTTTTTTCTCATAAAGTTATGATTCCGTAATTTCCCCCTAGAATGGCCCTTATACACCGCCGTACATTAAGACCAAAAATGACCAGGAGTCTGAAAATCTGAACTTAATCTTTGGTCATTTAGTAAGAGAACGTCAAATGTATGGTACCATATTTACCATGATACATGATCTGTAGCTTATCGAATGCTTTTCAGTCCGAGAGCTCGCGCTTTGAGAACTGTAACTGTGATAGAGGCTCTATTCAAGATCCCAGAACAAGAATAAAATATTGAGTTTGTAGCCAAATACCTGAGGTCGGTGTGATTTCGCCAGATGTAATGAAACCCACAGGAGAGTCAGAAAAAGTGCTCAACGAAGCAACACCAAAAATACAAATTAAGTGGCGATCAGCAACAGACCGAGCTCTTAGCGGAGGACTCGGTCGGGGCGCGCGCGTTTTATCTGCCGTCAGACACGATTTGGGCGATCAGGTCCCGTGCGTCCTGCACGCCCGAGCTGAGCTCCGCGTCGCCCCGCCTCACGTGGGTGCCGATGAGGAAGAGCTTGCGCTGGTCTCCCACCTCGGCCAGCGACAGGCCGTCATGCAGGTCGGTGATGCTGCAGGCTCCCGGGAGGTCCTGGAAACCGAAGGAAATCGTGAGGCACACTGACCGCTGGATCAATCCATCCATCAATCAATCAGCTGGCTGTGAAATGTTAAAAACAACTACAAATGCCCATCAGAGTCAATAAAAACTGGCTCCTTAGTCTGATGAGCCACCAAAAATCCCAAAGTATTTTACAATAAGTAAGAAATAAGCAAGAAAAAAATGATCAGCTGTGAACTTGTCACTAATAAAAGTTTAGTACTGTCACTTAATTAATGACAAATAATTAACTGATTATCAAAACTATTACCAGATGATTTCCGGCGATCGACTAATTCGTTAATTGAACAGTTGTGTCAGCACTAGTAAGCATAAAAAATGAAAACTAACTGCATCAGATGAAAAAAAACAAAGTAAAAGCGAAGGTCAGTTGTGAAACTATTACAGTTCTGGTCAGGAATTTACAGAACAGAATGTGAGCTCCTTAGAGGACGGGACACTGGGGACTTGTTACACACACACACACACACACCACGTTATTTTTCTGTGTTTCTGACCTGTTTGTTGGCCAGCACCACTAAAGGCAGCTGGGGGTCGGAGGCCAGCAGCTTGTGCAGATGTGTCTTGGCCAGGGGGAAGAGCTCGGCCCGGGACGAGTCCACCACGAACACCAGCAGCAGAGCTTTGGACATGTAGCGCTGCCAGTAGGGCCGCAGGTGCTCCCGGCCTCCAACTAGCACAGAGAACACCACACGTCAACACTTTCAACACTTTCAACGCCGCAGAGAACTCGTGGTTCCTAAACTTTTCCCCGTGCAAAAGGTTCTCCGTGTTTTTCCAGAACTGAATCTCTCAACTGAATTTGAAGTTTTTTTCCCAACCCGGTCCTCGAGGAGCCCGTGTCCAGCAGGTTTTTCCCCCAGCTTTACTCTTGCACATCTGATCCAGTTACCGCCCATGCACCTTCATGCACACCTTGTTCAGGTAGATCTGTTTCAACCAATCAGCATGAAGCCCTTAAATGGATCAAGTGTGAAAGAGTAAACAAAACAAAACAACAACAAGGACAGGGGCCCCTTGAGGACCGGGTTGGGAATCAATCATCTTGAGCATGACCTCATCTGTTTATTGTAATTATACTGCAGTGGAGCAACAACTAATGATTATTCTCATCAGCAATTAATCTACTAAATTATTTTCCAATTAATCTATTGATAATTTAGCCTTTCATGAGTCAAAAAATAGCAAAAGCTCATGGGAAGTTGGCAAGCCTTCAAATCGCATCTTTAGTTCTTAGCATCTTGAAGTTGGGATCAGTTTTAGTTAAATAAATGATACTGGTGTATTATTTAAAGAACACATTTCCTATCAACTGACTGCCTGATTACTACCCTTGTAATCCAGATGTTTCAGCACTATATTGTGGTACAGCAGCTAATGTGACAGTGACATACTTATCTTTGAAAATGCAGCCGATAGCATCTTTACTACCCAACAACCTCCCCTCCACCCACACTGTGATACTTCCAGAGTCCAGATTTACTTTCTAGGAACTCGATCTGCAGGCCCTCTCGGTGGATGGACACGGCGTTGAAGCCCTGCGTCGGCTGCACGTCCTGCTCCAGGACGCCGGTGGCGAAGCAGTGCAGCAGGCTGGTCTTCCCGGCTCCGTCCAGACCCAGAACCAGGACCTGCGTGCCTCTCTCCACAGGCTGGGACTGCAGCACAGACAGAGAGACCAGTAACCCATCCAATTTCACAGAAGAGCCCCGTTTTCTAGTAAACAAGGTTAAGAATAGTGCAATCTGTTTTTTAAAACACAAGACCTTCACTGTCTACATTAAAGTCACAATGGAAAGGCATTGTGGGAGCGTCTCGCCTCCTTAGTTTGATGTTTGTGCAGCTGAAACAGGATCTTGAGGTGAAGACATGATGCAAAAAGTCTGAACCAGCGGGAGGCCAGTTAGAGAGAGAAAGGGAGTTTTATTTGATGGGAGTGGTGTGACAAATGTTCAAAAATGTGATGGTTTTACTGGGTGACAATTTTATTCACGCCTCCAGATACAGCATGAAGTCCCCATCAAAAATACTGTTTACCCAGAGCTAGAAATCATGAAGTTTTGGACATAAAAATTAGCAAATTTATAGGCATTTACAGTTAAATGGAGAAACAGTCTGGCACGGAGAATTAGCTATTAAGTTGAAAAGGTCATTTTATGTTTAATTATGACTTTAACTCCCCTTCTGATCCCCTCACGCTGTTACATATCATCAATTCATCAATTGGTGATGTTCAGTGAAATCCAGGAGTTAGGGTCAGTGTGACGTCATCAAACCAAAATAACCAACGTGGTGACATGTGCAGTGCATGTAATCAGACGCTAAAGATCCATTAACGTGCTGGATGACTGTCTAACTGGAAGCCTGAGTTGTTCTGTGTAACATTCATGTTAAAACTGCACGAGTCCTTTTAGCCCTGACACTGTTTTGCCTTTCGAGTGAAGTGAGTGTGAGTGATCTGATCAGCAAACAGCCCAACAAATGCACTTTTGCTCGGGGTGTCCATGTTGTTCCACTTCATCCTTTTAAATAGTCCGACGTAGGAAGAGGGAAATTCCAAGTAGGAAGGGTGGGGCGTTTCTGTGCCTGAGCTCTAAACCAGCGTGCCTTGATGCTTCAGTGGTTTTCTGTCTAGTGAGACTCCAGTGAAGGAAAACTTCTGTCTCTGTCCTCTTCCATAATGGCCTGTGTGATTGGTTAATGTCTGTGTAAAACGGCTCTAGGGGGAAAAAAAACATGAGTCCCCAAAACCTGACATTTGCTGTTGATGTGCTGGATCGCTGGAACATTTTCTGCCATCACACTACACTGTAGGACGTGCTGGAGGTGAAAGTTGAATACACTGAATACACACTTAGGGCTGGGCAATATAACAATATTACATCAAATCTGGGATTTTGGATATCATAACATCATTATGTAACTTAAGTGTTGTCCTTTCCCGGTTTTAAAGGCTTTATTAAAGTGAAATTATGTAATTTCCTGAAATTATTACACTGCTTCAAATGTTATATTATTGGCCTCTACCTGCTTGATCATCATATCTGCATTATTCCTGATTGTTTATCAAAAACCTCATCGTGTAAATATTTTGTGAAAGCACAAATCCTCCCTACAATATCATCACAATATTGATATCGAGGTATTCAGTCAAAAATATTGTGATAGTTGAATTTGTCCATAACGCTGAGCCCTGACACCACCAAAACAACAAGACTAACCCAGAAATACCAATAGCTATTTTAAGTTCCTTTAATCATGTCCAATGCCTGTGTTGTAATACCCTTTTAGAAAAAAACAACAACAAAGAATAAAAAGGCAGATTGGAGGGTTTCTGTCATGTTTCTATCTTTCTGGTAACATCTGATCCTCTTAAGCATTAAAAAACAAGGACACACAGACACACAGACACACAGACACACACACACACACACACACACACACACACACACACACACGCAGCAACAGTTGTCAGGAGGGCGTGTCCTGTCCCAACAGAAACACCTGGTGCTCTTACCTCAGTTCCTCTCGGTGCCTCTGCGGCAACAGGCGCGGCTGCAGCGGCCACAGCACTCTCTGTTCCCTCCGTCTCTCCTCCTCCTCCTTCCTCCTCCTGCTCCGCTCTCTTCTCCTCCTCCGGCTTTGTTTCGGGCTCCGGCTCCTTCTCCTCCTTCCTCCCCTCCGGAGTGGAGGATGCATAGCTCCAGATGGCATAGGCGAGTCCTCCGGCGAGTGCAACCGAGGCGCCGAGCAGCCCGACTCCCCTCAGCCCAGACATCGTTCACTCTCCCGCGGCGCTGCTGAAACTTGTGGAAATAGCGCTCTCAGCCGTCACTTTGCGTCATGTTCTGAGTCTGGCCCAAAGGTGAAAAGTTGTTCCCACCATGCGGCTCCTCCAGCTCCCCTCAACAAGTGGATTAAGCGGACAGGAAGCGCAGGAGGAACTCCGGCACGGTATTTCCGGGCTGGACGGTGGCGGTGTTTTGGTCTTGCATTACCACAGTTTGACCACCAGAGGGCAGAGGGCGCACAGTGTAAATCATCACTATAATAATAATAATAATAATGATCCTAAAGCGCCTAATGTCTGTACTGCAGAACAGAGTTTAAAATGAACTTGTGCTTAAAGTTGTGTTTTTATCTCCCGTGGTATCACTATAATCCAATAATATTCGTAGAGATTTACAGTGTTTGTGCTATTGGTTTTACTCAATAGTGAGTTTATCTTAACTGCATTTATTATTTCATTTAATATCACCATATTATGATGATATTGTGCACTTTAGGTTTAAAAAAATGGTTTATAAAGCTATTTTTGAGAGTTATAAGTGTATTTTTTTAGAATTTAATTTTTTTCTGGAATGTAGATAATATTGGTAAGAAGTGAGGACAGGTTTATATAAGTGTTATGCTGCTACTTGTGCCTTTTCAATCACTATTTAACTTTCACTCCTAATCACTTTGTTTACAGTATACTGTCTAGACTTTTTATACTTATTGTAAAATAGACTGGATATTGTATGTACTGTTTATTCTTTTTGTATTGTGTGTGATGACTGAATAAAAATACCACTACTACATTATAATGTGGAGCAGTTTTGTCTTTGGTTCTCATTTGTGAATTTATAGTGATCAACAGTTAACTGCCTCTCCTAAAACTTACAAACAGGCAAACTGACATTACAAAATGTGTAAGTTAAAAAATGAAAAAACGTGTTAATGACTTTATAATAATCTTAATGTACCTCATGTACTTTATCCTCCATGCTCTTGCTGTGATATAGAAAAATTCCCATCTGAGCTCGCAGTTTTGCTGTGGTATTTGTGTATCCCTGTGAAACTGTCAGGGGATTTCTTCAGGTTCAAGGGCACACACTGTATCTCTGGCTGCTGTCATTTCACCGTGTGCCTCCTGCACCCAGACTGTGAGCTTCTATTTCTGTCTGTAGCATCATCACCCACACGAATCCCTTTTTTCCCCCTGGAATGATTTGTTTTGCAGTTTCCAGGTTCACCTTCTTATAATAGCAACCTGAAAAAATAGCTGTTCTACATCAGCAGCTGCAGGGACGGCTGGATGCCTCCACTCTTAGGATGAAAATGACAAAAGCCTCCGTTAGGACAGCTGAGAGAGAGAGTGAAGCCACACAATTATTTTTAATGCATTTTATTTATTAACAAAATTAAAGTGTCTCTCTTTTTTGTGCTTATTAATGCTGGAGGTAAACAGAAACTCAAGGATCCCAGCTGTTCAAATGAAGCGTTCAGTTAACAACCAGATGAATTTGATGCAACATGGGCTGATAAAACAATCAGGACAGAACCTCTTCAAAATAAGACAAATTAAACTGGGGAGTCATCCAGACATTTCACAGTGCTTTCAACATTTGCTCCATCCTCCCCCCTCACCACTTGGTGGGTGCTGGCTGGTCGGTCCTCTTGAGTGGCACCTTCTCGTGCTCCGGGCAGCTGAGGAGCCACGCCTGGATTTGGCTCTTGTCCTCCGGCACGCTGAGCTTCTTCGAGGTGCGGGCCCGGAGGGACAGGGGCCTCCTGCGGGGAGCGGAGGCCGTCTCCTGGCTCTGTTCTGCCCCTGAGGCGCCACCGGAGTCCACCGTCTCGACCTGGCGGTGCCTCCGTGACTTGGACGTCTCCTGGTAGCAGCTGTAGCTCTTGCTCTTGATGGAGGAGAGGAGCCGGGCCCTGGACTCGGCCTCCCTCGGCTTCTCCTCGTCACCAGAGCACTTGTCTCCCTCTCGTTTTACGTTTGAAAAGATCCTCTCCTGCCAAGAGGTGAACTCTCCTGCACAGCTGCACAGGCGTTTGGACAAATCTGGATGGGCTATGTTGATGCTGTCCTTCTTCTCCACCATGGTCTTCTTGATCCCCTGATAGTGGCTCTCGATGTTGGCCAGCTCCTCCAGGAACTCCAAGCCGAGCAGCTCCTGCACGGCGCTGCTCCTGCCAAGAAATGCTGCGCACACTGACTCGGCGGACTCCTTCTTGCGTAGTTTAGCCTTCTGGAAGGTGAGCAAGTGAGGCATGGCGGTGTAGTGGATGGCTCTGGTTGCAAAGAGCTTCTGCAGTATGTAAACCACATCATAGTGCTGGGCGTGGACGGAGTCTCTGAGGAACTTCTGCACAGAGGCCCAGTCCTTCAGGGCGAGTCTGATCTTCATGGGAGGGATGGAAAGCTGAGTGTGGTAAAATGCATACATCAGATACAAGCCTCCAACCTGAATCTGGTAGCTGTGAGGAGGGAGGAAGTACTTGACAGCTGTGGCCAAAGCCACCCTGCAGAACCTCTTCATTTCAGTCATGGCGGGAATGCCTGTGAACACGTCCGAGAGGCCCATCTCCCTCCAGACGGCTGAGAAGTGCTCAAACCGCACCGAGTCGGTCTGCTGGAAGCGAGCCAGCAGCTCCTCCACGTCCTCCGTCAGAGGTTTCCAGAAGTTATCAGAGTAAATCGCCTTCATGCGGGGCATCCTGGCCTCCAAAGCAAACCCGGAGCTCGCACTGCGCTCACAGGTCTCACTGAGCTGGGAACAAACCCACAGCCGGCAGGTGAAGCTCGTTGTTAAATTAACCAAGGGGAGTCTCTGTCAAATGGGACGATGCAGAGCTCTCAATCAAAACCTTTGAGCTTCACATGAACACTGCCTGACGACAAAAACTTTATGAGGGAAAACTCAGCAAACTGTTATGTAAAAACATCCCTGTCTTGTGGGGGTGACTTAACGTCTTACATATGATTTATTAAAATTAAAGGCAAAAATGGAAAAAGTAAGACTGCTAGCAATAATCAGGCCATAACTAAAGTTCCCATGAAATGACCTCACATGACCTCCACTTCCTGTAAAACAGAGCGTCTTAAACGGTGACATCACCCTGAACCAGTGGCTCTAAATTAAAATTTTGTACAAATCTTTAAACATCCGCTCTCACCCACCTTATCCCTTCAGATGAAATTATGTTTCCCTCCAAAAACTGAAATCCTGTTGGTTTGCACTTGTGAATGTTCCTTCCCTGCAGCGTGTCCCAAACAAACTTCCTGTTTCAACAGGAAACACATCAATCAAGAAAATAAGAGTCTATTTCATGGCGTCTTTAAATGTTAATGGTGAGAGGCGTTTAAATACAAGAAATCTGAAGTTGATCCAGTATCACTCATCTGACATTTAAACACTTACACACTTTCAATAATTCTATCATGAATCAATAATTAATTAATTCAGTCGTTCTAATGTTCCAGTAATCTGATAATTTAATTGCCTTTCTTACCTCCATATTTCTGAAACTAATCAAGTGAATCCCCAGTTTCCATATTCGTCATTTCCTTGCGTATGAAGGTAGATTTGTGTCTTTAATATTTAATCCAAAAAAAAGTTGCTTCAATCAAAAAATATTTTCAATAAAAAAAAAATCAC
>OMLB01055751.1:21043-33855 GCA_900302555.1 Myripristis jacobus
AATTTTTTTTTGCATTCAAACACTTTTTTTCTTTGATTGAAAATGTTTTTATTTTTTGATTGAAGTTTTTTTATTGAAAATATTTTTTTGATTGAAGCAACTTTTTTTGGATTAAAGACACAAATCTATCTTCATACAGAAGGAAATGACGAATCAAAACTTAAAATACACTTAAAATCTTTACAGCAATTCTTCTGATCTTATCCAGAAGAAATCACTGTGATATTCCCAGGGGAGCTCATAGTTTTGGTGTGATAGCTGTATAATATTAGGAATTTTGGTAGTAAGGCAGCAGGGTAGGGCTGTGTGGGACAGATGTGTTCATGAAAAGCTGTTTGGACAGATCATAAGAAACATGAGCATCAATTCTCTAAACTCAACCAAATCCAAATCCAAACTTCTGGACTAAATAAGTGAATACCAAGTAATGAAGATGCAGCTGCTTTTTCCTCTGGTCAGTATGAAGCTGGTAGCCATTTCTGAACTTTGGTCTTCCTTTATCACACACACACACACACACACACACACACACACACACACTTTTTAATGCCCTACAATCTGAAGTCAAACAACACGAGGGACGAGTGCTGCTGTTGTCCAGGAACACTATTTATTAAGACATAACAAAACAGGACAGGTGTTTGGCCAAAACTGGCGCTTTCCTCATGATTAACTGTTCCTAAAACAACATGCAGCTGACAAAACTTCAAATTAAAATCCTTTTTGTTTAATCGAGACCAACGCAGGGATCCAAAAATAAATATTCTTTAACTTTGCATCCATTGCTTGTCCATTTTTGGTTAATAACGAGTTCAGCTGATTGAAAGTAAAAGGGCAGATCGAGGAAACTGATGCTCACAGTCGGAGTACGGCATTTTAATACTCAGACTGAAAAAAAAAATGAAGGGCAATTCCTCAGAAACTGAAAACTTATTTAAGTTATTTTGCAAAGGCTGCTGTTTTCCTAAAAAGCCACAAACATTTCTGTTGTTTCATGAATTTTAAAATATCAAGATCAAGGAAAATGTAATCCATGAATGCCTATAAATGCAATTTCTTAACAGTTAGAAGAAAATTGAATTGAAACTGGTATGTGGCTGTGACTGCATGTCTCAAAAAGTCTCAACTATAAAAAACACAAATGGGGCAAAACAGGAAAACACCTTTTGCAGAACAACCTAAAGGTTCGTTTCGGTGGAATTCTCCGTTTGGAAAACAGGAAACACAGATGAGGGCTTGGGCGTTTTAACATGTTACTTCCTGTACCTTTTAAAACAAAACACCTCGACTCAGGAGGCAGCAGGGCAGAGGAGGCCAGTGTCTCACCGTGACACGTAGAAAAGAAACAAGACATTTGTACACATTTGAACGGATGGTTTAAAAAAAAAAAAGAAAGAAAAAAATAACAGAAAGTCAAACGTGGAACTGGAAACAAATGAGCTCATGACTTCTTGGTGACTTCCTGTGGATCCCGCGGCCCCTCTGTCTCGTGCGCCGCGTCCCTCCGACTACCAGCCTCCCTTGCCTCCCTTCTTCTTCTTCTGTGGCGCCTTCTTGCGGATGGCGCCCGAGGCTGCGGGTTTCTGCTGGCGAGGGGGGATCACGTTGCCGCTGGCGGCCGGAGCCGATCCGGTTGCGGAGCTGGGCCGGGGGGAGGTGGGCGGGCTGCTGGCAGTCTTACTGGCATCCCTGCAAGAGACAACAACAAACATTTTACTGTCCCGACTGGAGAATCTGTCAACAGCTGAGAGACACATGAGGAGCGCGTTCCCAAAATAATGGACAATTTATCAACTTTTCTTGTTCTTTGTACATTGCTTCGAGTTCTGAGAATTAATACGGAATACTTAATACGGAAAATGATTGTCGTTGATGATTCACCAGAAAAGCCAGTGGATACTGAAGGTGTCAAAAGAGGGCAAAAAAAGATTCAACAAAATATTCTAAGACATCTTCCTGAAACAGATGCAGCCTGTTTTTCCACAGTCTGCATGTTATCTTAGCCTCAATCAGCCTTAATCTGACTTTTCACTGTTCACTTCACTTGTAGCAGGTAACTGGATCAGCCACCTGTCATTAGCTAACTCCAATCACACAAATAAAACATAATCACAGTATGAGAGTGCCAGAGCTGAACAAACAGAAGTGACTCAAAGCATATTTTTTGTTCTGCAGTTTGTTGCACTGCTGCTTCTCGCTGACATCATCACCAAAACCACACCCACACTTCCTCAAAGGACCAGCCTGACTCCTCTGCTCCTCCTCATATACTGTCTTTTGTGATTGGTCCAGACTGAATCAAAGTGAGTCTGAAACTTTCTCCTTATGTGGTTTTGAAACTCCGACAACAGCGGCAGAGCTCAAAAAGGGTCCATAAAAAATCGTACATCGGCATTTTGAATTTCTAGTTGAAAAAACAGCAGTGAACTGGGGGAATCCTCAGTGGGGTTAAGAATGAGCAGAATTTTTATTTTGGCCAAACTAACATGAGCTGCTCTCTCTGCTCACCAGCTGGAGATTTCCAGCGAGGATTCACTGGCAGGGCAACAGAAGGACATCGCAGCGCTTCTCCTCTATTAGCGGTGCTGATTACCAGGTTTCAGTAACAGACAACTGAGGGGGGAAACGTGTCAAAAGTGCTGTTCTCACGCGCCGTGCGCACATGCGAGTGATTGTGACGGACAGCTCGGACGTGGAGAGTTTACTCACAGCTCGGCGGCGGCTCCTGCTGTTGCTCCCTGCGTGCCTTTGCCTATTTGCTCCTTCTTCTTTCCTTTCTTCTTGCCTCTGTAGTAGGAGCGCTCCCTCATGGGCAGCCATCGCTCCAGGTCAGGGGTCGCCTTGGGGTCAAAGTTCTTGGGCAATTTGCCTGAAAAGAATGAGAAACTCAACGAGTCACTGAAGAGCAGGCTGGGCTCATATCCAGTATCAAATATCATGATATTTGTGGCCACATGCAAGACTTTCTACAGCCACGGGTAAGAAAAACTGTAACTTAAGTTCATTAACACTCCAAAGGGGCTGCTGATTCCGTCCTAACTGGGTGTCAAATACTTGAGAACCTATTCAAGATAAACTTTACCCAAATTTAAGGCTGATTTCTGGAAAAATCTGTCTTTTCTTATGCAAATGAGCACTGCAGGTAAGTGTAAGTGTGTAAGTCTTGTGCTGAGGAGTCCATGATTCTAGTAGACTCCTTTATCTTACCAGGACTTAAAAAAAGACAGGTAAGCCCAAGAATTCAAAGTGCATAATCCGGTTTCTTGTGTGCATGCGTATGTATATGAGACTGAGTGAAAAGTGGATTGAGGTTCATCTACAACAGGCATTTTCCCAGCAGGCAAAGTGGAGAATGTGAGTATAAAGAAAGTGTTAGGTTCAGCAGTAGGTTTAGAGCTTTGTGCAGTGCAGCTTGACTCATTTTGACAAAAAGAAATTAAAAGAAAGATGAATGGAATTTGATCAAACAGTTTGTGGAAATGAAGACCTCCTAAATTCAAATGTAAGACTATTTAATGGCTTTTAAGGCCTAATAATAAGACATTTTACAGAGACTCCCTGCCTAAAGGGACGATAACAGTGATTTATTGCCCCAAAGCACAAAATGAACATAATATATCTGCAGTGGCATGATGTATTGCTGCAATGGCTCAATATTACTTGGCCAGGCGCTGAGATTACCGGCTTTAAAATTAAATTTGATCCTGCAGGTGGGCCAAGAAACAAAACTCCTCCAACCTGTAAGTTTGGTATCATGTTGATTTGTTGGTCAAGCCGTTGCTTACCTTTCTTTTTCTTCCTCTTCTTTTTGATTTCACCTTGGCTGTGAAAAGAAAGCAGACTGATGAGGATCAACTTCATTCATGTGCGGCGGCTCCACCTCCTTGAATCTGCCGTTAACCAGCAAACTCAGGACACTTCCTCTAATATTGTGCATGCCGTGACGCGGGTTACCCTTGCTCCTTGGGGAGGTTTTCCCCTGTGACCTTGGCCGCCTTCTTCCTGACGTAGTTCGCTCCGTGGGAGTTCTCCAGCTCGTCCACGTCCACGTTGAAGGACATGGTGTCCGGGGAGGGGAGGTGCTTGCTGAGGCTGGAGGAAACCGCTAAGGACGCATTATCTGCTGTCACTGAGGCACATCGGCGGTTTGTTACAGCTGCTGGAATGAGTTTACACGGCAGACGACCTAAATTCAAAACCTAATTAGATGCACTGAAAGAAGAAGCGTCAAACAAGGCTGCTTGTCTTAGCTCCTGAAAGGCTGACAGTCTGGAGGAAGGGGATTTTCACTGGGTGGTGATGAGGTGGTCGGTCACTTTGAAAAACTGAACTGACTCAGGCTTAAAGTTTTTTTTTCTTAAAACGCCGTCATAAACCAACAATTCAGCACAGAAACTTTAACATCAATGTTTTGTACGGGTTTTGCAACGCAGCAACAGAAAGCCTTGTTGGCCGCTTAACGTCAGACTTCATGTAATTATTAGTCAAAAGCAGTTTACATTACAACATAGGTTAGGTTTTGGTACAAAAACGTCACAGCCCTAGCTTGTTCCATTTCAAACATTTCATCATGTGGAAGGATACGATTTTGCTTTGTCCGTGTCGACCAGGGAATAGGCTGAGATGAGCTGTGCCAGCGTGTGGATGTCACTCGGGTTTTGCCTGAATTACAGAGGGGAAAAAGTACTTGTTACTCGCACTGGAACAACACTAAATATGGAGAGGTTAAAGGTCCGGACCACAGTAACAACTACACTAACACACACACACACACACATACACTGAACACTCTGCCTTCATTATTTGATGTTTATTCTTGCACTGGGTAATCAGATGTGTATGTTGTGCCTTCTCTTCCAGGAGTTTTACAGAGTGTCAGTTGAGTTAATGTGTTTTCTAAATGAGTTTGACTGGACTGTCCAACAGTTCAACGACATGATCCACATCGGCAACGCTCTCAAAAGCAGAGCGGACGCGCCAGCTGTGAGCGCGAGCGTCCGTGAGGCCGGGCGCGCCGCATGTTTTTCCACATAGTTTACACATGTTGAAGTGCGGGGCTGTTTGGCGGGGCTGTACTCACTTCCACAGCTGCTCCAGATCACTAATGGCTTCTTTTTTCCGTCCGTACTTCAGCTTGAAATTGGCAGCCTCTCGTACGAGGGCCAAGTGTGTAGCGGACCCCGGCTAATGAGCGGGAGGGAATGGAAAACACATTCAGATACCTGAACTTGCATGTTGGCGTGCGCTTCCCTCAGAGGAGACACTGCAAGCCTTGACTCTAAAGTGATAATCCACAACATGCATTGTTTTCTCCAATCATTTGGAAATGTTGCAGATGGTTACTCTTTATATTGTGACAAGCAGTTCTAGCTGAAAAGGTATGCCATTTCAAAACTTATATATATAAAGACACCAACCTGTTTGGACTGGTAGTGCTGAATAGCTTGGCTGAAAATGTCGATTGCGCTATCGATGTCTTCTTCATGGGAGTACATCGTCACCAGAGCCGATACCTGAGGGAATCACAGACACATGAAGCCAGCGAGGCAGATGACAGGTGATGCGCTCTTATCGAGGTGGTAAATCACTTAAAAAAATCAATAGTGCTATTCTACAAAAACGAGAAAAGGTGAAAATACAAACTATAGTGCCAGATCTGTAAAAGTTTGGGTGTAATATTGTGTATCATGTAATAGCAGATGCTTACCATTCCTGGTTTGTGCTTAAAATCTTCAATGGACCTCAAGATGTCACAGGCTTTTGTAACATGACCTGAGGACCAAAGAGAAGCTTTACAACCTGTTCCCTGCCAATCTGACAATCTCATACGACAAATCCAGTCTTTATCATCATGGATACGCACATAGCTTGAGACGGTTATTAAAAAGAAATAACAACAAACTACGACTGGATAAAACACTATCAGTACTCGACTAATTTTGTTATCAACATTAATTCTGAAGTATCAAAAGTCTTCAAAACGTAAAGTCTTACAACAACTCATATTCCTCTTGCTAAAGGCATCAGCTCAGTGTGTTCTCAATACACTGGATGTGCAAATAATACAGAGAAATATGCTTTTATGCAAAAAAAAAATTGCTTCTGTTCAATAAAAACAGTATTTAAAACGATATATTACAGAAACAGAAACTTTCATCCAAACTTTCAAACAGTGCCCAACCCTTGCAGAATGTGTCTTTAAATAATGATGCCTGCACAGTGCACGACTGCACTGTGTATTTATTTCACCAAAACCAAAGTGCATTTTTCACCTGAGAAGGGTTTCATCAGGCTGAGTTCAAGGAGCTGGAGAGAAGTTGCTGCACTTGGTTTGGGTAAAATAACCACACAGGACAGCAGGGTCCCGCACCAAGACAACATCCTTCTTTATGAGCATAAAACACTCGAGCCAAATCAAAGAAAACACACCAATACCTTGAGTCAAATACAGTTGTGCCATTGTCAGTTTGATACCAGATGCACTTTCTGGATGTTGATCTGAGAATTGCTGAAAAAAAAAAGCAAAAAAAGCAAAAAAGCACCATCATTATAATTCTATCATTTTTCACCAGCCAGACAACAAATGATTCTGTAAAGTCTGATTTTACAGACTAAACAGGCTCGACTCTGTGGAAGCAAGTGTTTTAGGAGACAGAGAGCCGTAAAAGAGAGGAGCTTTAACTGTCTGGGAAGTAAATCAGGGCTGCTGGTACCTGCAGCAACTCGATGGCCTTGCTGTGCTGCTTCTCCCTGCACAGCTGGGCGACCTGGATGAGCACCGGCCGCGGGTGACCCGGGTTCTGAGACTGAAGGTTGGAGGACAGTTTCCTGCACTGGTCGGCCTGGTGGGAGGCAGACAAGATCAATTCGATTTATTTATATAGCTCTTCATCACTTACAGGTCTCTGAGGATGGAAAATGAGCCTAGTTAGTGAGCCAAAACACAGAAGAAACAACACCGAGCACAGGAAATACAACAGCAAGGACATAAGATAAGCTAACTATCCTATATAGGCGAATCGGTTTTCCACGAGGGAAAAAACTATGGAAGAAATCTTGGCAGACCAAGTCAGAGAGAGATCCCGGTCATCATGATCATCATGATCAGAGCTGGAATTTAAGATTCTGAGCCCCAGCCAACTCTGTGCCCCCTTCACCGCAACCGCTTTGCTCACCAAGTGCAAAAAACGTAGTGGAATTCGTTGTAATTGTTTTAAAATGTTTTTAAACTTTTTTAAAAAATGTGGGGTATCATGGTTTGTGTGCAGCTGACTGTTCACGACAACAGCACCCGATGGGGAAAACAGAGTAGCAGTATAAAAGTTGTTATTCGGACAGGAACACACCAGCTGGGCTGTCCGGACTCTGAATGTCTGAATATTTAATGTTAAACATTTGGGAGCTGAGAAGCAGCACTGTTTGCTGATGGTTCCCATAATGGCCAGATGCAAGCGTGTCGCGCCACCTGCTTTTTGAAATCATTAGCAAATAAAGCGGCTGAGGATAAACAGGACAGACAGAGGGCAAGCTTATTTTGCTATGCTCGACCTACCAAAGATTTATCATCCGCCGTGATCATTACAGCACAGTAATAAGCTCACAAACTTCACCTCATACCTGGTTGGTGTACATGGCCAGGAGGGCTTTGTTGAACTCGATGGCCTGCAGCTGCTTCTTGGCTAGCTTATATTCCACACCGTCAGCGTTTGTCAGCTTCACCTTCTTCTTCGAGTCGAACACATTTTGGTCCTGCAAGAGCAAACAGGGTTCATCTCCATAACAGCAGAATCAAAACAGCTTCCCCCCCCGGCGATTGAGTTTTGAGATTTTACTGAAAAATGACCAGGATATGGAGAGTCCTATTATTATTGGCCAAGGGTTGGACGACCATAACAACAGAAGAAAGCAGACCTTATAATTATGTGAGTATGTTGGTGTTGATTTTGGCCGGTTTGTCATCTACCCACCTTGTTAATTGTAATGATGTTGTTGGCTGTCACAGCAAGCAGCCCCACATCTGATGGCCTGCAATCAAACCACAACAACCACAGCATGAGGGCATTCTTCGTAATAAGCCACAACATTTTCATACAAACACGTTCCTGTTTCGCTGCTTTCAAGCACTGACTGATATCCAAATACTCCGTCACGTCTCCGTCCTTAATGAGAGGACTCTTACAAAACAAAGTATCACTGACACAACGTATTACTTGATCAACAGAAAATGAATCAATTTCAGTTTTGACAATCAAGGTCAAGTTCAAGTGTATTTTGGGCCCCACATCACAGTTTACAGCCTCCAGGGGCTTCGCAGTCTCACCGGTTTGCAACAGACAAAGCAGGATCACAACACTCCCTGAATTAGGCCTCATAGCACGCAAGAAAAAACTCCCCAAAATACTAGTTTTAGTCATTTATCACATAAAATGACTAAACATTTGCTGGATACAGATTCACAGATGCTGAGATTTGCTCCGCTCTGTTTCTTATTATTACAAAAGGAAACCTTTGGGCTTCTTTGGCTGCTGGTTTGAACTCTGATGATTTGCTTTTGGCTTTTTGCCATCTGATGGACAAAATAGTTATTCAGTTACTCAAAAAATACCTTTCAGATTAATCAACATTGAAAACAATCATTAGCTCCAGACATAAAACAAAGGCCTGCAACGCCATTTTAACCTCGGCTGCACTCAGAGCAGCTGTTGTTTGTCTGCTCTGTGTGTTTATCAGACACGACGTCGGACGTGACGAGCTCAGCCGACATGAACTCACTTGAGCTTGATGACCTGGTTGTAGAGCTGCAACGCCTCCTCTGTCCGGCCTTGTAACTGCATGATGTAGGCCATCTGAGAGTGGATGACGGCCAGCTCCGACTCAATGTCCTCCTCGGTCACATCCTGCGAGAAACAAACCAGAGACGCCAGTGTTATCTCTGGAAAAATAAAGAGCTGAGAGTCATCGACACAGGAGCCAGACATGGGGAGCTGATTACATGCACTGGCACTGCTTCCTATCGGCTAAACACGAAACACATGGGGCCGCTTCTGAGAAACGTTCAGCTCGAGCCGAGCGCTCCATCTGCTGATTCTTGTCATGCCAGTGTTTCTGCCGGACCGGCCCGTCCCAGCCAGCATCTCAAAAACTGGTTTCAGGAATTCAAGTCCTAAGTTTTCCAGACCTTAATTTCTAGTTTTTTCAAGATTCTGGGTGATGACCTGGATTATCTGCACATTTATTTCAGTCATTCTGCCTCAAGTAAACTGTATTATGGCTGAGCAATATGGACAAAATCAGATATCACAATATTTTTGACCAAATTCCTCGATATCGATCTTGTGAGGGTGACTACTGGTGCTTTCACAAAATATTTACCCAAAGGATTTTTGATAAATAATCATCAGTAATGCAGATGTAATAACTACGTAGGTAAAAGTAAATAATAGAACAGCTAAAACATTCTAATGAGTTCATCACCTTACTGGAATGCAACCTTTAAAATTAGGAAAAGACGACACTTACACCATATCACTATATTATGATATCCAAAATCCTGGACAATATCTAGTCTCATATATTATACAATATTGATATAATGTTGATAAATTGCCCAGCCCTACACATTTTTCTCTCTGTGCATGAGGATTATTCTTCACAAAAAAATGTGTAATATGTCAGATGATGGCAGATGTGTAGGTGTATGTATACTGGGACAGTACAAGACTATGTTTCATATTTCAAAACTTCTTTGAGCTATTTCCAAATGACTAAAAGCTGGAAATGACTCAATTATATTTTCCAAACAATTCCAGACTTTACATACGTGTACAGCAACCCTGTAATTAATAAATACTTCACTACTCTGCAGTTGATCTTCCTGATCTGTGCACAAAACATATGGGCCCACAGCACGTGCATCATCATTATTTACCATCTCTTAGGTATCTTCCAGAGTCACGAAGATGTAAAATAAATAATACAAGACAATTTACTGAGTTCCATGGAAATGGAGGAAACTTGGCTGGCTTCCACTTAAACTTAAAGATTCAGAAAATTAATGCAGCACTTACAGAATCATCTGCCAGGGAAACTCTGCAAACCTCTGAAAAAACAAGGGGAAGGAACAGTCGGTTAACACAAATGACAAAGAGGCACAAAACAGCGACCAGAGAAGCATGGCACAGTAACACGCGTCTGACCTTCTGCTTGCCGAAGTTTATTGAGGGCCTCTGTCAGCTGGCCCTGGCCAATCAGAGTGCAGGCGGTGTTGTAGCACAGCTCGTATGTAGTCTCAGGTAGGCCCAGACTGTCCTGCAGTAAGACAACAACACATCAGCCCACACGGTTGTTTTGCCCTCACTTTGTGTTCTTATATCAGGCCCATAAACCCCTGTGGCTGCCTTCTGCGTCAACAAAATGTTAAAGTGCCACAGAGCTGAGCAGCACTGACCGGAGAGGCCTGCTCCCACTGACTCATCGCGGCCACCACAGCAGCGAGGTTGGTCTTCCTCTCCTCCTCGTACTCATCCTGGGAGTTTCGGATCAGGTCCGTGTACACGGCCTTGCACTCGTCGTAGCGCTCCAGTCTGTACAGCTGGCCGGTGAAAAGAGAGAGCGAGAGAGAGAGAGAGCGAGAGAGAGAGAGGCAGGGGTCTTTAGATTGTCACAACACAGAGAGTGAAAACGCCACAGGCACAGGCTCTTGTTAGATTTTACACAGCTATATCGTCCAGCTGACATCCAGGGCCATTATCAGCATATAAATAAAAATCTGATATGGCGTTGTCCACATCTTACATAATAGATGAGATGTACATTGATCGATTACATATTTGTATATATATAATTTAGCAATATTACTCTCGTTGTTTATGAGAAGTCTTTAATGTGAACAGATGCTAATGCAACGTTTGATCAAAGTTCGTAGTTCATGAAGTGCATATGAATATCTTTATTTCTACGATCATTATTACTTGTAGTAATATCATTCAGAATTTCAGTTGAGCTTTTCTTTAGTTTGTCTTGATCTACATGCTGTTTGACAGGGTTTTCCACCCTGACAAAATACACCTGTTAGATGAACACTGCATACTGGCAGTTTATTTATTACCATCTGCTTTCACAGGAGCGCATATCCGCACAAATACTGACAATCAGCGACTTTGTGCCGACAAATATCGTAACTGGTCTTCAAATCCATGGCAGTCAAACCTCAATTACACATATTTTGTGCGTTCACATTTCACATTAACAGTGAGGCTGGTGGGCAGGAACTCTGCTCCTTGTAATCCCATTCTGGCCAAGCTGCCTCACCACTTGACCGTAGAGCTCCTTCAGCTTGTCTGTCTGCTCTGAAGCACTTTCAATGGTCTTCAGGGCACTTTCTACTCTGTTCAGCCGGTACTCGCAGTACGCCTTCTCGAACACAACATCACTGAGGAAAGGACAGACACAACAAAAGAGAGGTTTACTACACTGGGTAAGGGATTATAGTAACACTGCAAGAATGATGCCCTGATTATGATACTGTTAAATTAGAAGTGGCCACAAAATATCACAGTGATTAACCAGAAAGCTCACTACACACCTGCCCAGCACCTTTGAATGGCTGTTCATAACATTCAGCGCCTCTTTGAAGCTGCCATTTTGAACAAGGCATACGATTTTACAGTGAAGAGCCGTCACATCGTCCTTGACTTCGTGCAAAACTGCAACAGAAGAAGAGACAAACGTGTAACTTTACATGTCAAAACCCATTACTAATGACTTGTACCAGCAGCAGACATGTCAGACACTGGGACTTCATGGACTGGATGAGAAATGAGTGGGGCTGGGATGACACGCTTATCTCCTGATTTGATACTATCACAATACTTGGGTGCAGATTTGATTTGTTGTGGGATTCTGAAGCATTGAGATTTGATATTAGTTTACTGTGATTTTTTTTTTTTTTTTTTTTAATTATCCTCTAGTTTGTGGCTGTAAAGTTTCATAAGGCTGTGAATATCCTAAAGGCCACAATGTTATTTCATACATTGATGTCAAGTTTCAAAGAATGCTCTGACTACAGTGAAGTGGCTGCTATGGGGGCCAACATCATCACACATGAATCAAATGTGGCTCATTGAATCCACAAGAGTCTCAGCTTTCCAGTCAAAGCCAACTGATGCAACTCCAAGCCTGTTTAGGCCCCAGCCTGCACACACACACCATTTTACAACAGGCCACAAGAACACATTTGTGATGCATGCAAAGATGATTTCTGTCCCAAACTGCATGGGATTAGCAGAAGGTGGGCATGTCTGCAAAGGGGAGAGCCGTGGCTGCCCAGAGAACCCATTTTCATTCAGAGATCTGGAGGTCAAAGGACCTATTTGAAAATCGCCATGCTAGTTTTTCCCTTGCCAATATAACTTTGGAGTGACATTTAGTTGCCTTGTCGACAACCTGGCATGACATGCTTTACACAAATGGACTCCCTGGGTCACCTAGTTTCATATCAGAGTATCTTCACTGTAGCTTTGAATCTGAACCATCTACAGCCTCTGACAGAGAGTAAGCTGGAACAGTAAGGGCTTACACCGCAAACAAATCTTTCTCTTGCAAAAACCTTACAAAAAATTGGCATTAAACTTTTTTGTGCTGAGTTGTTGATTTGTGATTAAATTAAAACAAAATGAATGAGCCAAAAAAAAGAAAGAAAATATGTTCAGCGGGACAGTTTGCCATATGTATTCACCCACATCACTGACATGTGAAAATCCCCCGTCTCCTGGCTGTCAGCTTGTCAGGAACTAAGAGACAGTCCTGTTTGA
>OMLB01055752.1:0-17708 GCA_900302555.1 Myripristis jacobus
TGGTTTTGCTGCAGGACAATTCAAATGTACAGCAGCAACAAAAACAAATCAATATCCAACAAAATGATCATAACTGCAGAGCAGTCAAAAGAGCAGCCAAACGCGGTTGATCAGTTAGGCACAAGTGAAGCAGTCAAGTTTGCTGTGCGTTTCCATAGGAGACAGGATGGACCTGTTGTTGAGTCACAGGCAGTAGAACTCGGCTCTTTATGACACACAGACTCTGTTTGGCTCTGCTGCTCAGGCTGAGATCAGCAGAGAAAATGTCTGGGCAACTTGAGCAACAGAGATCAAGTAGGAATCACAGAGCAAAGTCTTTTTACCAGACAACATGTTAACAGATGTTTACAGCTGTGTTTTGACTTGGCCAGTGTGTTGGCAGGTTCCTAACTGTGATACACTGTGGCAGGGTATCACAGGCCAGGTACACACACAAGCAACATTGTAAAGGTTTGGAAATAGGAATTACTGTTTAAAACAGGGAGGTGATTGGAAAATGTGACAAAATCAATGTAGAAACCATTTAAGCTATGAATAATTAGCATTTTTAATGCCTAAATATGCTGCTCATGTATCAAAGTCCATTTTTCCCTCTTTAACACATTAACATTACACTGAATAAATGTACATAATGTATAACTTTGCATATTCTTTTTCTTTTTTTTTTTTTAAAGCCAATCAACATGCTCTCACTCCAGTACTGTGCTTAAATCACAACCATTACAATGATAATTTAAGGTTAATGATGTTGAGAGACAAAGAGGAGGAAATCATGAGGAAGCCAGGAAGACATAAATGAAGATGTCAGTGCTCCTGAGCAGGAAAGTTGTATGTATGATTAAAGGGTTATGGCAAACACACTGGTTAGCTAAAGAAAGATGATTTATTCTCATTGGAGCCAATGGTAATAAAATGGAATAAACCTCCTGTGTCCTAAGTAGGTGAAGTCAGCTTTTTTTCTCCTGATTTTTTTTTTTTTTTTTTTTGTCTGAAAAATATGAATTTAGGTTCAGACCCGTGGCTTTTGAAAAAATGGGTCCAATATTTCGGGGTGGCATCAGTGTCAAACCACATGACTTGAAATTGAGGTGTCTTATTTCTCTGCTGCCTCTGGTTATAGTCTGAACAAACTAAAATACAAGCACACACTAACATAAGAATATAAATGCACACATTTGTATTACACTGAACCTGCAATGAGCTCCATTCACATTACGCATTACCTGCAGTATAACCCTGTAACTACATGCTTAACCTTCACCCAGCAAACTAACCTCAGCTTACTTCCAAACTTAACCCAAGATCCCTTACCATACGCTAACCCCTTAATTAAAGAAGAGAGTCGCCAGGAAAGTGACCGCACTTTGAAGGATTTTCCCAATCTCTCTATCTTTGTGAGACAAACCACTCACAGACAAAACTTCCCAGATGATAAAAAGAGCAAAATAACTGCAAGCCGCGTCAACAAACTCTTTGCGCCAGTGCTCCTGTCAGCACCCTCAGGATCCGGGTGACACATCAGTTCACTGCAACCACAGACAGGCGCCAAGGACGGGCCTAATCTGTTCACACATCTCTCTCTCTCTCTCCCTCTCTCTCCCTAGTTCTTTCAATCTAACTCTCTGTCACAGGTTTACACTTATAGTTGGCTACAGTGGGGCGAGACTATCCAAATAAGGATCTTTACGGAGACAGGAGGAGAGATGAGACACACTGGGAAGGGAAGCTTCATCTGTTTCATCTGTAATGAGTTACTGTTGACTGCCACTGTTGGTTTCTGGTTTTGCTCTGTTTAGGCATGTATGCAACCACTCGCTTAACACGGAGGGCACGTGTGTGTGTGAGTGTGTGCGTGCGTGCATGCGTGTGTGTTTGTGTTTGTCTGTGTGATGCACGTTATATTAGCAGCAGGGCATGGTTCACTGCGCCACACTACTGACAGCACTCACCTCTCGGATATAGGGGTTGTGTGAGTAATCTGAGCACAGGGTTACTCTCAGGTCAAAACAATAAAAAAAAAAAAAAAAGTTTCCTTATAGGCTTTAAATCCTTATATTTTAGAGCATTAAAGCAGACAAAAATACAAAGTATTTTACAGACTTGATCCTTATATTCTCTAAATACTAATGAGCTATAAGTAATGTTTGGGGTTTTATTTTTTTTTCAGTATGAATATATAGCATTGTGAAGATATTTTGTAGTTTAGTACCTCTCCTCTCTCCTCTTTCATATCATATTAAAGTACTGTATGCGTTGATATTAAACACATACAGGGCTTTTTCTCAAATAAAGTTACTGTATATGTATGTAATGAAATTGCTCAAAAGGAAACATGAACTTTGACAGCCTAACAAGAAAATGTCACATGACTTGTCTGGGAGTGCATGCAACATGGTGTCAGTGGTTTCCATGGTAATGGAGACTCTTGCAAAACAAGTGATGACAGCCAGTAATTGTCACTGTGAGCTGTTTCGCCACCTTGCTGCCAGCTAGTTAATGCTGGACAAGGTTACTCCTGATACGATGACTAGCACCTATGCTAAGCATATTACACTGTGAGAAAATTAAAAAAAAAATTTTTTTAACAAAAATGTAAAAAAAAAAAAATGTAAACGTAACTGGGCTTGAAGAAACATAACTGAATCATCTGTTAACTTAATTAATAAACTTCCATTCCAAACTTGTTTTTGTCTTAAACTGACACTTTGTCTGCTACTAAAATAAACAAATGGACGGGTGTTCTGGGTCTTATGAGATAGCCTTTGCAGCAAAGGAACCAGTTGATGTTTCTTTAAAATTTTTGCCATATTGAGGAACCTCATTAGGTGTCCTATACATCCTACTGTCTAGGAGTCTTCTTTGCTAAAAAAAAAATAAATAAATAAAAATCACAGGTGCCTGCAACGATGTACATTTGTTTGGGGAAAAATTAGTTAACATGAGTTAGCTGCAATAACCACTAACAAAAAAGCACCACTTCCATGAAATTTAATCCAAACAGAAAAACACAGACACTGATTGATTCCCAAGTAAATCCTGGGGAGTGCGATGCAAAAACACCACAGCAATGACCACTTCGCACCAAACATGTCACCACACTTGTGTTATAAAATAAATACGGGGCCAAAATGGATCATCACACAAAGTTTATTCAGAATCAGTTCAATATTGTCTTGGACAGCACATTTGAGTTAACTCTTCAACTTTGTAACCCCTATAGGAGAGTAGTCATTGCAGTGCAGCTCAGCTCTGCTCAAACCCACAGAACTTTATTTTAAATTCTAGCAGATCCCAAAGTTTCCAAAGATACCAAATATATTGTGCTGAATTACAGTGAAATGTGTATTAAATGATGTACAAGACGTGTAGATACTTTCTATTTGATGTCATGATGCAACGATAAAATAATGGCATCTAGAGTTTGACTGTTTCACTCAATATAAGCAAGACATAGTGAAGTGCAGCAACCAGAAGATACAAGATATATGTGCTATTGTTGTGCAACAAAAAAAAAAAAATTCTTCAGGAAAGGGAAATTTAAGGGAAAATGGGAGTTCCACGGGTAAAAAAAAATAGTGGAGGAGGGGGACGAGCATACATGTATCATGGAATATTACTTTAAAGAAGAGGAAAGAAGAGGAGAGGAAAGCGTAGAGAGAGTAGAACCGTGTGTGTCTCTGTCAGGCATCGCTGAGTTAAGTCTCCCTCATCCCCCTCTTGTTTCAGACATGACTGCAGACGCCTGCCTGTCAGCGGCCTCGTCTGAGCGCGCTCCGTTCCCACGACCAGCCCGCCGCAGGAGAGGCTGCTGGGAAGGACACGGCATTCTGGCACCAATGTAGCATGAGCCCCCCCTCGCAGTAAGACCAGACCACTGATGGACAGACGTGTGTGTGTGTGCGTGCGTGTGTGTGATATCATCTCCCAGTGCTACTATTACCCACACCTTTCCATCCGGTTTAGACCCATGACCAAATAAACGCCATTCACACTCCATCTCGGTCCACACACACACACATACAGGGGCCTTGTGTCTGTAATTGAAATAAAACGGAGTGTGAGCCGGGGTTATGACCTGGTGGTTCTGGTGATGCGCTATTAACCCTGCTGAATAGAAAGAGTTACAGTCTCTCACTCTATTTGTCTCTTTCACGTTCCCACCACCCTGCATGTATAAATTCATATTTCTCTCTATGTCGTTCCCACATATTTAAAGCAAACATCTCTATTTGTCTGTGTGGACTGTTTCTGTGCCTTATGAATCCTTTCTTCTGCTCTTTTTCGCTTGCAGCATTTGTGTCAGCTGCACTGAGGGGTGGTGCAGTGTGGTAATGGTGCGTGTGTGCTTGGTTTGGGTGTGTGTCAAAATAACAAGAATACTAGTAAAAAGGATTTCATCACTTACAGCAGCTGCTGTACAGAGAGGCATTCTCTTATTAGAGCTGAGAGTCTATACCTCACAAGCTATCAGAGGAGCCAATCAAGACGTTTTATGAACTGGCTATTGGTTGAATCACTGATCAACTAATAGCCAAGCAGGCAAGCAGGAGGGCTGGAAAAGAGTGTCGATTATCAATCTCAAGCCAACTTGTGTTGCTGTCCAACCTTCAAAATAAATTTTCAGCCTTTGGTCAATGCCTGAAATCGTGGACGTTTGTTTGGTGGACGAGATCCTTTTTTATTCATTTTTGAGAGGAGCAGTCCTGGTTAAGTGTTCATTCTTGCAACAGGGAAGGAGTTGATGGGTCAAACATGGTGGATCTATTACACTCATATGGAATAGCTATTACCACTATATGTGGTAGAGCCTGAACTATCACTTTAAAATACCTATAAGTGCTGAATTCACTTATTAGTAAAGATGTATGTTCCAGCAGCGTCACTGGAAGCCGGCAAACGGCCAGACCAGTGAGCGGCGCCCGAGGAGCTGTGTGAGCGTGGTTTGGGCGAGGGCAAGAGCGAGAAGCGACAGTGCGCCAAATTCGAAAATAGAAACAAACAACGCAGGACAACGATGTACAAAAACAATATGAATCGCGTACCAACCTGTACACACCCCAGTGGTATGATGGCAGATTTTGTTGCTCACTTTTATCACGGTTGCACCCTCATACAAGAAACATGGCTCCTTTTCCTGATTGGACAAGTGGACTAATGATAGACAGATGACTGATCCAATCACCTGCCAGGTTTTTTTTGGAAATGCCTGTTGCTGCTGCTCCTTTTCCACTCAGTTTGAACCCAACAGTGTCCGGATTGCGTTTGGTGAAATGACCAGCGGCAATGAAATCTGAACATGGTTGTCCAAGGTTACCCTAAATGCACATCAGATTCACGCACATTGACTTGAATTGTCTTCTACTAATGGCCGCTGAGCAGCTCTGTCGATGGGAGGTTAGGTTCCTTTGCTCAAGGGCACCAAAGACAGTAGTTGTTGGAAACGTATGTTCCCGTGTCGCCTTACAACCTCCTCCCCCTCTTCCTCTCCTCTCATTTGTTTTCTCTCAGTGCTAATCTAAATTCCTCGTGAACACCTTCCATCACACGCCCGGTGATCCGTAGAGAGCACCCTCCCCGATGAGACCGTTTCATCACTCCTCCAGTGCACACGCGCATGCACGCACGTACACACCACCGCGCACCCCGGCGTGTCCCCGGCCTTGACCTCTGGCCTCATCTCCCATAATTCCACGGTGTTGGGATCCCACACACACTGGCCTCTGAGTGCTAACAGATAAATCCCGTGGACTTTCACCAGCGCCAACCGCACAAGAGGACCCGTGTTTGTGCATGTGTGTGTGTGCGCATGTGCACATGTGAATATTTATGTGTGTGCCTCTCTGGCTGCTTATCCATCCCTATCTGTCTGAGTGCATGTGTGTTTGCCTGTATCCTATATCTATATGTGTGTGCCTGGTGATGCTAGAGGCAGCACTAGTATGTTATCAGTGTGTGTGTGGCCATGGCCGTTTTCCCCTCAGTGAGTTGTATTTAATTTAGGAGCATGGCTACGACTCCCTTGACTGCTGTAGGCGTCACGCTCTCTAACTGTGCAGGAACCCACAGGGCAGCCAGAGGAGAGCAGACGAGACGAGACGAGAGGACGAAGAAGCTGGTATTGCTGCCGGCACATGCAATCAATCTGCGGAAATCTCCGGAAATCCCCAGGTCCCACTCTTCCTCCACATAGTCCAACTCCTAATCTGTTTTGTCATCTCCTTATGAGAGCGAGAGAGACAGAAAGAAAGTGACAGCAGACACAGCAAAGAGAGAGAAGAGGTATTTTCATAATTGATGAGCAAATCCAATAATGCTCTCTATCCTGCTGCACCACATTTGATCCAAACTTCTGGTGGTTGGAGGTCTAGAGTTACATTGTCAGACATCTAAAATTATAGCCCACTTTATTCCAAAACGTGCAAGATCCAGCCACAGCCGTGTTCACGTCTGTGTTAACTTCCACGTGTTGTAATCTGACGACATGCACTGTCTTACCTCAAGGCCAGTCGCCACAACAGAGACAGGGAGTTGGTGTGTGTTGGAAACATATGTGTGTCTCTGTGTGTGTGTGTGTGTGTGTGCATGTGTGTGGGTGTCTCGTCTGTATATGCGCCTATATGCACACAGCGGGACTAAACAGGGCCATGTTTAAGCCTTGTAAACACTAAACATAGTGAGCTGCGACCAGCGCGTTGCCATGCTGCTTGTGATTAGCAGGTTACAGCGTAGTGATCAGAGAGCGCCAGGCGAGCGGAAACCAGAGAATGTTTTTTATGTGGATCTTATTTTAGCCTTTACTTCCCAGAATTAGCTCCACTGTGGCACTGCTAATTTCAGACACTGGGATGTAAATGCTAAATATAATGTAGCAAACATCTGACAGATGCAAAGGCAGAAACTAATAAAATGCACGTGATTCTTCGCCAGCTCAGCGCGTAAAGTCGGTGTGACATCTTACACATGCACGCACAACCATGCAAACTCTAGTGCACGCACACACACACACACACAAATCATTTCCAAGTACAAAAAAATGCAACTACACTTGCAAAATAGTACAAACACAAACAAGATGTAGCAACTGTTGTGAAGCTGCTCCATGTGACTGAAGGTCAAAACGGGTCTCAGGCATCTCATTATCAAGTTCAGAGAGCAGAATTCTTTGTGCACGGCACTTCCTTGCGTAGCGAGGTGCTAACTGAGGCAGCGTGGAGGGATCAAAAGAGGCCCGGTCCGAGGAGCCTGTTGCCCCCATAAACAACCGCGCACTCATGCACACCTCAAATAGACACAGACACACGCATACACACACATGCACAAGTCTCCATGTCCCCTCTTATCCCCAGGTCAGCCCTCTGCATGCTGCTGTTGCCCTGCTGTCCATGTCTGTCAGCAAATCTCCCTACACACACACACACACACACACACACACACACACACACACACAATGCTGACACACATACCAGCACCACTGGCAGAGGAGCATACAAGCAGTCAAAATAACATTATCTAGAGGTAAACATCCACAAAGACAGACACAAGGTGGGAGGAGGGGGAGGATGAAAGAAAGGGGAAAGACGGAGAGGGAGAGAGAGAGAGACTTTATCTGTGGTCATCAGAGAGAGAGAAGGTGTTGAAAGGAGAAAGCCCAAAGTCTTAGCGATCTCTATCTGAAAGAGCAGGAAACGCACATTGACACAAATGAAAACTAACACCCCATTACCTACCCGCCACCATTGAGTATATTAGGGCACACAAGCGCCTTGCAGTTAATCACAAGTTGGGGCAGATGTGGTGTTTGCTTGTGTGGTGTGTGTGTGTGTGTGTGTGTGTATTGCAGCAGCAGGCAGTGAGGTGGAAAGGTGACGCTATGCAATCTGAATTGAGGATCTAGACACTCACATGCATGCACAAACACACACACACACACACACACACACAAAAGTGTAGTCACCGCATATCCGAGAACATATCAGACACCGCCATCATCCTGTACCCACAGGACTGTTGCCATAGTACCATGACTTGGTGTGTGTGTGTGTGTGTGTGTGTGTGTGTGTGTGTGTGTGTCTGTACACGCATTTCCATGAGTTAGGTCAGGCTACAACTGCGTCATATAAATCCATTGGAGGTTGTGGCAGGAAAGGCCAAATCACTTACATACCTTGAAGAGAGAGAAGGAATGAGGGGGAGAGAGAGATAAAAGGAGGAAAAAGGAGGAAATGAGTGCAAGGGTCTAACAACAGCGCTGTGTGTTGCAGCATGTTGGCAGCACCTCCAGAATTAACAGCTTATTATTCACATTCTATACATCATGTGTGTGTGTATGTGTGTGTGTGAGTGTGTGAGTTTGTGTGTGTACGTGTGTGAGTATGTATGTGCGTATGGGCTTGTGTGTGCAACAGAGATTGAGGAGGGAGTCTGGAGGTGGGATAAACAGACCAAAACGGTGGCAGTAATTTTTTTGAAAAAGTCAAAAGAGGAAATTTCTCTTGCTTTTTGCTCACTTTTATACCGATATTTAACATGATTATGAAAAATGGATTCATATTAACAACTAGGAAGGCCAGAGGATTTCAGGGCGTCTAAGAAAGGCCAACAAGTCAACTAAAGGGTTTAAATATCGTAGAAGTACCGTTTCGTAAAGGAATGTTCCAACATTTTGGGCCAAATTCCCTTTTTTCGCCGAAATCGGGTATTTGGCCCAAAATGTTGGAATATTCCTTTAAATCAAGCAACGCTGGTTTCAGTGGAATGTGGGTGGATTTTGAAAGGTAAGATATTTCAAAACGAGAGCGTGAAAACTAAAAATTTAAACTGACCATGTGTCACTCTTTTTAGTGTTACAAGGTTATATAATCATTTCCTCCGCTTTCATTCATCAGTGTTTCATCACCACAGAAAACACAAAGATGCGAAAATGAAAATAGCACTATATAATTTGGACAAATTTGACGCTCAAAAAATGAAAAACAATCACAAACAGCACCATTTAGAAATAAAAGCTATTGGCACCACAACTGTCACTGTAGCAAAAATGTGACTGATATATACAAAGCTGACATAAAATCAGCCTTGTGAACTTTTGCTGGCGGGGCCCTACAATATTCACCTACCACCCACAGTCCTGTTTGGCAAAAGCACTCTGCGAATAAACTTGACCGACTTGACCTGAACCAATAGGCAAATTGAAAGGACTACGCATCATTGCAATTTACAAGCTACCGCAGCGTGAGCGTGGAGTGAGTGTAGGAGGCATTTTGGAATACTTGCACAAGGTTATTTTATCTGCTACATATGAATTCCCTTATTACTTCAATCTGTTTCACTTATCCAAACAAGAGCTGACGTTCAACTGAATGCCATGCTTTCTTAGCTTCACATTATCCGTTTCATCCAGGCTCCCGACATACGGTGAATGACATTCCTCGCGATATTTCACCATTTAAAGTCAACATTATGCATGATAACTTCCATAAAATACAGGAATTCTACAGAACATCATATAAAGCCTTTCCACGTTGGCATGTGTCTGGGGGCCAGGTGAGGAGGGCTAATGTATTTTTTATGGGGCACAGCAACAGTGCATGGTTACTGACCGGACCAGGAAGCTGGTGATGGACCGTGGGCTCACCCCTCACCCTGAACTTCCTCCACAGGTAAACCTCAACATCGCCTGCCCCCCATGTATGACTTTCAAACCCCTGCAGCACTACCATCACCCTACACTCACACAATATGGGTACATATATAGATACATCTACCCACAAATGCATACATTATATAAACACACCCAGTTATACCCCTCCACAACAGGCACACCCATCACCGATCCCTTTTTTAGACTTTATAGGCCAAGCTTTTCACAAGACCCGGCAACAAGGTCAAACAGACTTGGGGCAGCAGGACAGTAAGACCTAAGCTGAACTTTCTCAAAATGGAAACACACTTGAGCCCTGCACCGCATACAAAAATGTGGCCTCGTATTGTTTTTTTTTTTTTTTTCTTTTCTTTTTTTAGGTTTTCACAACTTACACCCATGTACACATGTGCAAACACACACTGCCCTCTTATCAGACAAGACACACTTCATACTGATGAGTAACCCCCAAACATCTACAAAAAACTCCCTCTGCAGTTTTGGTAATATGTATTAAAATGAGGAAGGGAGGGAAACCTGAATTCATAAGATAGAGATAGTAGGAAATAGGAAAACCTGAAATTTTGGTGGCAAAAACTCAGAGAACAATAGCTGGAGTGAAACAGGGACAAAGACAGTGATGAATAAGACGATCAGAAACCATTATGGTAGATCGTGTGATAAACAGTCTGTCAAGGTAAACAAATTCAACAAAAACTTATCATGTACTTGAATAAAATGTAAAATAAAAAGCAACTCCATAATCCCTGAATTTTGGGAATGTAACAAAATTGAAATTTCATGTATAGAACTGCAGTGTTGGCGAACAGAAACTCTGAAGGTAAAGAAACATTTTTCCCCATCACTTTGTACAATTAATGCTACCCATTTTGACAATGTAACTAAATATCCAAGGAGATGGATAATCCTTTCATCGTCATTAGTTATGAAGAAGCTCCACTTGTACACCACTGGAAAATATACAAGTAACATACCTTGAAAATGGTGCAACATGAGACTGTTGACAGGAAGAAAACACTACACATGCTCTACAAAGATAAATGTTAATCTTCTTTATTCCACTTTATTTTCCACTTATTATTCCAATTCATCTGCTCCTTAATTTCTGATTAATTTTAAATAAAACATATAAAATCAGTACACGTAATTTACATTCTGGCCTTCTCCGGTGGTGATCTTTTCTCTAGTTGTCATCATATTTTGTCACTGTCACTTTTTTTGTCTGCTGTATCTATTAGTTACAATGTGTTTGTAATAAAATAAAATAACAATAAAAATAACTGCACAAAAAATGACCCTTTTACAAAATTGTGAAGTCACTCACCAAGCTTGAACATACATTCATTAAACACTTTACTCCAAGATTAATCTCAAAATCTATGTGGTGGACTACAATGAAACTTGGTGAGCACATTCATGCTCCCCTGTGGATGGACCCTGTCAGTTTGGTGACCTCATGACCTTTCCTTTAGTGTCCTTTTGGATAAAGTGGATTACTGTCACATTTGGTGAGCAGATTTGTGCTCCTCAGAGGATGAACCCTGACAGTTTCAGTAACAACATGACCTCTCCTCCAGTGTAACCCTTTAGTCAAAATGTAAACTTTGCAGACCAGATGTAATATAAATATAATTAGTGATGTAGTAGTAGTAATATAAATTGATAATATGAATGTAATTTGTATATTGTCATGATGTTTGGCGAGTGCATTTGTTCTCCCCAAAGAAAGACTCCTCTTCATTTTTATGAATCTATGACCTTTCCTTTAGCGCCACCCTCTGGCCAAACATTTGATTTTGACACAAGATTTTTCTAAATAAATAAACAGATGGATTCCCAGGTAATTTACTGTGCTTACTCATGCCTCCCTGAGGATGAACCCTGTCAACCTTGGTGACTTTATGACATTTCCTGTAGTGCCACCCTCAGGCCAAAATGCACACACCACTTTCTCCCTGTGCTTGCACTGTCCCAGCATGCAGCGGCAAAGGGCCCAGGCTTGTTTGATTAGAAATAAAAAGAAAACTGAGTTAATGAAGCATGTGATTAATGACTGGCTGTTCATTTAACTTCGCTAAGCTGCCGTGAAACTGAGGAGGAAAGAAGACACATTAGGTGATCTAAGTGAGCAGTTAGGCTACTGTTCAGCTGCGTGTTGGCAGCCACCGTGTGAATCGTCCAGAAGCTCAGTTTCTTTGACTTCAGCAGGAACACGTTCAATTGACACTTCCTCATGGGAAAACTGTACACCCAATAATCCTCTTCCTCCTTCCCATTGGCTACACACTGGGGTCATGGGGCGTGACACTGAACTCCCTCTTACCCTGAAAGTCATTAATAACAGCAACTCAACAGTTTGTTCACTCTTCCCCCTCTTCTCTCTGATTCCCTCCGTCTCTTCCTCCTCCCCTCCATCACTCTATCACCCCTCTGCTCCTCCCATCCTACAAGACGTAAGGGTATCACCTCAGCCTTCAAACCTAGAGAAGATAAGTGTGTGTGCATGTATGTGTGTGTGTGTGTGTGTAATTAATGAGCTTGCGGGGGTGAGGACATTCTGTCAGACGGCTGTCTCCATGCACAATCAGTCGTTACCTTGGAAACACACGGGGCCGAAAAGAACCAGACTTTCGTTAAAACAACACACACACATGCACAGAGGCAGGCGAACTAACACCCTCCTTATTCCTTATTCCTACAATTATCCTATCTCTGACCTTATAATTACACACACACACACACACTTATCTTCTTCATGGCTTTCCTCTCTCTGATATCACAAAGTGTCTCCTTGCTATCCACAGTTATTACCCTCGCCTTCTGGGATTGCTCTTTCTCTTTGTAGTCGCTTGGCTCTGTCCGGTCGCTGTCCGGTCGGTGAGGCCACGGTTATTTATCACCCGACGGTGAAATAGAGGGGGTTGCCAGGCACCCGGGCCTTATTAGCGAGATTTACAGTGTGCAGGAAAGTCTCTCATGGGGGAAACTCGCCTATAAGCACCATCAGCTGTTCATCAGAAAACACCCACATGGCTGAACCCGGTACATGATCCACAGATGAACACACACACACACACACCCACACATACACACACACACGTGTGGTGCAACTAGACAGACACTCACAAAGAAAAAAGTGGAAGTTAACCTGCCAATTTCCTGTCATTTAAAACTTGGATATGAGTGATCCTTCACAAATTGCAATGAAATTCACCAACAGAATGGTTTTTTTTCTGTGTTAAATCAACTTTAACCTTTCTCAACATGCCTGGGAACCCTCCTTAAAGAAATAAAGATAAGAAAAAACAGTGATTTGTTATAATTTACTAAAATAACAGGCTCAATTGTGATATCTTTGTAGGTAATCTATAATTTGTAGATAAACTAATACTGCACAATTACCCACTGCCTACACACAACCGTAATGGAGAGCTACCAAGCAGCTCCACTGGCACATTAGAGGTTCTATGTATAGCATCAGTATAACAGTATGTTGTCAGATTAACTGTTATCGCCTGCTATAATTACTGTAAACAAATGAGATCAGCGCTGAGATAATTGTTAGCCTGTATCTCAAGCCAGTTGTCTAGATGGAGCTGATGCCTCCTCAGAATGTCTTATGAACGCTGTTGCTTTCTGTGCCTTAACATAGAGGATATAACTTTATTTTTAACAAAGTAATAATCCCATAAGCCTTTAACTGGTTTCATCACCTGCCATGGTGAGAAACTCTCCATGATTTATCTCCAGAACAGCGCCCTCTTCCTGTTTTGTGAGGTAAAGCAATCCCGCAGATATTCCTTGAAATCCAGCACACCTTGTAAAATTCAGTGTGGAGGCATGAAGAGGCTGGCAGTCTTCTCAGCAGTGATTTCATGCGTTTATAGAAATTATACTGATATCTGAAATCTGTGATTTATTGATGATTTATTAATGTTACGTCAATAAATCTATTCTTACCAGTATCATCAACAACAGAAGTGACCTTAAGTAAACTACAATAGAAGTAAGTCACATGCAATTTGATGTGGCTCCCATCTTGCATTGCACAACTCAGAAAATTGTCTATTTTGGTAATCAATAGCCATTAAAGGTCATACGCAGACTACTTTTTCTTTATCTTATTCTCTCGTTTATTACTTGTTTTTATCCATGATAAAAATAAAATAAATGAATGATCCTGGCTTGATGTTCACCTCCCTTGTAAATGCTGTCATCTCTTATGACTGATTTGAGCTACAGAACAAGAAAATGTATGGGAATGCATAATATAGAGTTCATAATGATAAACAAAACAAAGGATCTTTGAGGGGAAATCTTCAGATCTCTCACATGCACTGTGCACTAGTGAGATCATACGCTGCGTATCAACGTATGACACATTGATGTTTCCTGTCTGTCCAGGTCATAAAAGGTTTGTGCCCTCTGCAGTCCCACGCTGAAGTGCTGGTGTTAGCGACGTTCGCCACTGTCGCCGCTGATGAAGCCCTCCTCTCCAACAGGGTGGGTGTTAAAGTTGAGTGCGTGCTTGTCGCTAAGCTGCAGGCCCGTCTGCTCTTATCGAGGCTCTCAGTGCTGGAGTGGGTGAGAAAAGACGAGCAGGGTCACTGCTGTGTGTGTGTGTCAATCTGCTGTGTGCAGTGTGTGGCATGGGACAGATCACTTATCACTTACAACAAAGGTGTTGCTTGACACACTCCGATACTCACATACACCTACACACACTCACACACATGCAGGCACACAGATGCGTTGGTGTACACCTAAATGCATGTGTGTGCATCTTTACATATTAGGGATGTCATGTTTTTGTGCTGAAACCAAAGTGGTGACTGATTTTTTTCTCTCACTACAGTTCATGCATTAATAAATTTAAACTTCTTCTATCTAAGAATATGCAAGTAAGCTGACTTCTGATGGCCTGTTTTTACTCATATGAGTGCATTAACTTGCTTATCACGTGCTATAATTTTAGATATTTTTATATGCTTGTCTCTTAAAATGGTTCATTCATATTTGTTTTTGAAGTTTTTCTTATATTTGTTTTATTTCATCGGGGAGCCATTGCAGACAAGAGCTCGCTCTCAATTGGCTGCCTCTGAATTAATAGAGGTGATGAATGAACAGCATATGCACATGCAGAGGGCTCATGGATGTACTGTATACATGCAGAGGCACTTACACTGGTGTGCATGCAAACACACACAGCCACCACCATAGCCTCCAATGTCACAGTAGCTCCAAAAACCATAAAAGCTCTGAAACATGTTACTTTATTTGCTCAAAGGCAAATTATAAACTGCAGATGTTTTTATTACATAGACAAACTCCCAAGCGTTCAGTGTCTCCTCACTATAATCATTACAGCAATTTGGTGATAGAAATGGACCACCCTTTGCCCGGCACTGGGCTGCTCTCTGATCCTCGCCAGCGCTGGAGCTGATAATAGGTTACAACACCGAGGAAGCAGAGTGTTTTGTTTTGTTGTTTTTTTTTCCTTCCAGATTTTTGTTGCTTGGTGATGTTATCCAAAGTTCTGCAAAATGTCTGGCATCATATTTCTTGCCTGGCAAAATTAGTTTATTGAAATGTCGAGAACTGCTGGAGCCTCGGTGGTTTCAGTGGCATTACTCAGACAGACCGAGCAGGCCCAAAGCCCTTAACCAGGGCCTCAGGTTTTGACATTCACAAAGCCCTTTAGCTGAGATGTTATATGTATGAGGCCGCTAAACAGATCGCTTGGAGCATGTTCGCTATCATCCATATGCAGCAGCCTCTTCCTTCCTCAGAGTCGGCGGTAGTTGTGGGCTGGAGCGAGCGCCTGATGCGCCCGATGAACGCCTTCCCTCAGAAGCCGGAGAGATCGGAGCGATTCCCTAGGTGCTTTTCTTGGCCTCCTCTGTGGCTATTACTGGAGTGTTTGCATGTATGCGCATCTGTGTATGTGTGTGCTTATGTGTGAGTTTGTATCTTTGTGTGTGTGTGTGTGTGTGTGCATGCGTGTGTGAATAAGATCACTATGACGGAGTTATTTTAGCCACAGTTCCTCTGCTCCTCTGAGGCTGTCAGGGAGTCAGAGAGGCAGGATGAAAGACCACAGGGAGAAACCGCAGCGGAAGAGTGTGTATGTATATGTGTGTGTACGTTGTGTGTATGTGTATGAGTGTGTGAATACAAGCTGACCGTATTTATATGGCAAAAGTTCATTTCTGCTCTTTGAAGTGGGGAGTATCAGTGTCTTAAGAAAACACACAGTGAGGGAAGGGCAGCTGACTGTGTGTGTTTGTGGGTGTCAGGAGGGGGAGACATGCAGCAACCGAAAGAGAGATGAAACCATTAATAACTTTTTATCACCAAAGCCCCTCTTTGCCTTCATCTCCTCATCCTCCCCTCATCCTTCCTCTACCTCTCTCCGTCTCTCTGTAAGGTTTTCTTTCACTACTTGCCTCATAGCAGCAGAGTGATGGGGCTTGGTGACTCCAGGTCTCATAAATTTGATAATGAGTCTCCTAGTTAATGCGATTCGAGCCCCTCCCATCTCCCCGTCTGCATGTGAGTGAGTGTGTTTACCCTGTCCTCACCTTTATCTCCCACAAAGACAAAAGGGCAAATCTGCTCAGAAGGGGAAATGATTCAAAAACACGAAAAATGGAGAAAAGAAGATAGGAAGGCAGAGCAGACAGACAGACAAGAGCGTGATAAAAGAGGGGGAGATGATACTGGAGCTAGAGAAGTCTCCATGTTATATTGTTATTATCTCCGTCGGGCGGCAGCCTGGAGGAGACATTGTGTTTGGTCCTGTGTGTGTCTGTCTGCATGCCTGTCCGCAGCCAAACATCCAGAACGTGTTGCATTTTTTGGGGGTGAGTTTACACACTCACAGGAAAGTCAACAGAAGATGCAGACAAACTGAGAAAAAAAAAGGAAAGCGGAGGTTAATATAGTTTACTCTCTAACACTGACTAATACTCTGCAACTAAACAGGCTCATGACTCAACCAACACGTGGAACATTAAAGCTGCACTGCTGTTGTGAACACCCAACGTCAGGAATGTCTTTCCCCAATAAATAAACAAATAAACAAAAAAATCCTCTGGCACACGGGAAACGATGCATTTTATGTTCCCACCAGCAGCAACAGCTGTTTGTCTGGAATAAACAGAATTTAATAAAGCAATAGCCACTGTGGCTGAACAGACAAAGAAAAAGCAGTCAATGGCAGAAACTTTGTTGACGAAAAAACCGTGGAAAAAAATATTAGATTTCTTAGTACCAAAGATGTCACCTGAACTTAATTAAATGAATAAACAAAAGTAGGTTTTCAAAGTTTTCATTTGTCAGGTATTTACTCTACTCTTGATGATACCATCTGTCTTGCAACCAGAGATTTGCTGTTGCAACATTAACACTTAACTTAGGTTTAATTTTCTTTTACAATACCACAGTCCCTACCTGCAAATTCTCTGTTACACGCAGCCCCTTCCACCTCACTGCCTCCACCTTCACGTCATCCACCAAGATCGTCCATAAAACTTTGACAGGCGGCATGCGAGCCCCTCAGATGCTGATACCATAAGATCATACTTTCTTTTCCTCGTGCATCAAATGACACAAAGACACAGTCCGGTGCAAACACACACACACGTGCACAGGTCACAGTAACTTTAAGGTGCCTCGTAAGAATTTTATTGAAAGTGAGAGAGGGAGAGAGAGAAGGAGAGACGGAGATAAAGTCGCAGAGGGAGACAGACGGAGACAGAGACAGAGACAGAGAGACAGAGAGGGAGATGCGGGGAGCCTGCTCCATCGCCACCCTGTCCAAGGAGCTGGTATCTCCAGATAAAATAATCTGGTTATTCTCAGCAACACCAGGAGGAGACATGCCTTTTACATGGCGTGTGTGAGTGCCTGTTTGTATGTGCGTGCGTGAGTGTGTGTGTGTGTGTGTGTGTGTGTGTGTGTGTGTTAATTACACCCACAGGGAAAAGGTATTTTCATGACACATCACTGTTACTATTCTTACCAGAGAGCTTTAAGAAGGCGAGAG